>RJWJ010023281.1:0-25974 GCA_004363605.1 Indri indri
TCTGTCTCAAAAAAAAAAAAAAAAAGAATATTATTATCAAAATACTAAATAAATATTAGTGAACAGAATCCAAAATCACATTAATAAATTAATACATCATATACAAATGGTATTTATTTCAGGAATTCAAAGTGAGTTCAATATTTTAAAAAATCTATTAATATTAAATATCTAGCAATCCTACTTCTAGGAATTAACTCTGTGATGCAGTTCCCAAAATACCAAAACATATATGTGTTTATTATGTGCAATGTTGTGTCTAATTGCAAAATATTAGGAACAATCTAAAATGTCCTAACATGGGTGATTAGTTGAATAAACCATGGGATGTCCATGCAATGGAGAACTATACAGCTGTATAAAAGAATGAGCAAGCTTCCTATGAACTGAGAGAAGATTTCCACAATCTATGCTTAACTTAAAACAGTAAAACGAAAAAGGTCAACCATAGTTAACATTTGTAGGAGAAAATGAAGACATAGGAAAACAGATATGTATATGCTTAACATTACAAAAAAGAAACACAGGAAGAAATTCCAGAAACTAGTGAGCTTGGTTACTTACAGTGAATGGATGGATGTGGAAATGAGCAAAAGAGATATGGGGAAAGGAGTAATAGTTTTCTGAGTATATACTTTTGTACAGGTTTGACTTTTTGAACCATGTTAATATTTCCCATTCTAAGATGAATTAATGAATAAAGTAATGAATAAAATCAACAGGTTTTGGAAAAAAACCTAAAATGCAATACAAACACAAGCTAGTCAATCTAAGTGTATTTCAGATGAATACCATAAACACACTAAAGTGGGGAAAAAGAACTAACACAAGTGGCCTTTGAACACAGTATTTTAACTACAACCCATCACGGTGGTGCGCACCTGTAGTCCCAGCTACTCCAGGGGCTGAGGCAGGAGGATCGCTCAAGCCCAGGAACTTGAGGTTGCAGTGAGCTATAATGATGCCACTGCACTCTACCCAGGGCGCAAAGCAAGACTTTGTCTCAAAAAACATAACAAAGCAAAATAAAACAAAACACCCCTAAAACTATGTATGCTGAGACTAAAAAGATAGCTAAACTGATACTGACCTCTAGTTATTAGCTTTTCTTCCTCAACCTTTCCAATGGGATGGGTTGACAATTTTGAAACTATATTTGGTATGTTCTAGCATTGAGCAAATAAGTAAATATATTGATAGTAATCAGATTCCGATATCTGTGTTGAACAGAGGAGTTGTAGTCAATACTATTTAATGTTCTCAGTTCCTTTTTCAGGCTAAAGGAAGTCTTCTTATTGCTAAGAATGCTGTAGGGTGACAGTTCTCAGCTATCAGCAGTCCACGGGAATTATACTTGGCTAAACAGAGTTGCCTTGCCTGTTGCAGAGTGTATGATCCAATGATACAGCATAACACTAGCTTTATAGAACTATAGGTCAAATATAGACTGTTGTCTGTTTTTATCTATAAAATGTATTGGACAACAGGCATGCTCGGTTGTTTATATACTGTCTATGGCTGCTTTTCCTCTTTACTTGTAGTGCTGAGTAGTTGCAACAGAGACTTATGACTTGCAAAGTTGAAAATATTTACTATCTGGCTTTTTACAAAAAAAGCTTACCTCTGCTTTAAACTACAAAATTATAAATTTAGTAGTTATAAAATATTCATCAAGATAAAAGGACTCATAGGTCAACTTATAGTTGATAAAATCAACTAAATTTTATCATGTTCTCTACAATTAACAACAACCACAAGGATCAATTCCATTGACATTTTATTGATTGGTGAAGTCAGAATTATTCTTGTATAAAATATTGGTCTCTATATATTTTTTGAAAAGAATGTGTAGTTAAGTAATTTTGGAACATATGGCACACTGTCTTCCTCTCCTGAAAAATTCTCATATCCGTTGCTCTAATAAGGGCCCTAAGCAGCCGGAATTCCCATTTTCTTTGCATGTGTAAAATAAAACATGTATCTATAAATTGTCATTTTTTTCAAAGCACATAATAGTATAAAAAGGGAAACAATTGCAGCCTCAAATGTCACTGTACAAAAAATATGAATGAAATTACACACCATTAAAAACAATAATAAAACTATACACATGCATGGATGGAAAACTAAGCAATAGGAACAGTAATAGCAGTTAAAAAGCCCTAAAATCTCTTTCTTCCATTTTCCCTCATTCCACTTTTCAAAGGTAATCATCGTTAAAATTTTTTTTTTCTGAATTCTTCCAGTATTTTTTAAAAAGAAGAAAAAAGAAAACAAATGTATCTACTCACATAGTCTTTTAATAATTGCTGTTTTACAGAAAATAGATCAGATGATTCACATCATTTTGCACCCTGACTTTTACATTTGAACATGTACTTTGAAGAGCTTATAATATCAATGTTCACATTTACATTCTATAATGGCCATCTTTTTGGTAGAGTCCCAAAACTTAACTAGTCCTCTGTACATGGAACAGTTGCTTTTAGTATTTGCTCTTTTGTTGTGGCTGTTGATTCATTTATTTCTGCAACTACAAAAATGCTGAAATAAAATCCTTGTACACATATTTTGATATAATTAAGGCTATCTGTAAAGTAAAATTCTGACAGTGGGATTTCTAGGTAAAATTTCAAAAATATGATTAAATTGTCTTCTATAAAAGTTGCACTATTATATGCCTAACAATGAATGGGGTGTTTTTTCTCCACATCCTCCTAATAATAAAAATCCTTTTGTTTGAGAAATACCTTTAAATGTTAAATATTTAAGGGTAAATATTGAGGAAACATAGTGCTCTGTTACAATCGCTCCTCCTTTTATGGTTGATATTATACTCCTCCGAAATAAGCACCTGAATAGTCCTTCCTTGTATATTTATAAGGTCGAAATTTATAAAAACGTGTCACTGAGCTCAAGAAACTTGTAACTCAAGCAGCACTAAAGAAGGAAATATTTCAGCTGATTATTGAGCAGAGTTAGGTACATGATTATTAAGCTCATCAGTAATGACTCCTAAGAATTGCCTGCCTAAAATTAGATGGCTCAAATATCAGAGAAAGTACATTGGTATCCTGTAGATGTTATTTTTGTAATTGCTTACATTTGTTTATTAGAGTCAAATGGCTGGGGATTGGAAACTTACCTAAATGAAGCTAAATGAACTCCATGTGTTTTCCTGTTTGTCCCTATTGTTAGGTAATAATCCTGTTGAGTATTTTAGATTTCTCTCAGGAATATCATGTTTACATTAACCACAGGTTAACAAAGAGAGGTTAAAGCAGTGGAAGGAATCAGGTGCAGGGTTAGAAGCATAGCTATTTTCACAAAGAACTCTCTGATAGACCTCTCACCTTAAGTCTGAAAGACAATTAGTCCCTTGCAGAATTAAGGCTTTTTGTGATTTTGAGTCAACTAAATGAATTTGTATGTGTTTTCTGAATGTAGTGATACAATAAGAATTTAAATCTAAAAAAGATTGTAAAATTTTGCTGTAGCCATTAAAAAGCCTGCTTTTTGTCTGTTGTCAAGTTGAGGTATTCTCTTAACTAAAGGTGGTGAGAACCAGGTATGTTCTTAATGTTTCCTCCCTTCTGTGATTTATTCATCCTGCATAACTGAAACATTGTATGCTTTGCCCAACATCTCCTCATTCCCTACCTCCCACTCCTAACCCCTGGCAACCACCATTCTACTCTCTCTTTCTATGAGTTTGACTTTTTTAGATTTCACATATGTGAGCTTATGCAATATTTTTCTTTCCATGTCTGGCTTATTTCGCTTATTATAATGTCCCCCAGGTTAATTCATATTTTCACAAATGACAGGATTTCCTTCTTTTTTGAGGCTGAGTAATATTTCCCCATATCTGTGTATATATACAAATACACAGTTCTTGAGAATTTGTATGGTGAAAGTATGTTGAATTTTATCAAACGTTTTCTCTGTATCTATTGGCATGATCATTCTGTTAATAAATGTGTATCACATTTATTGATTTGTGTATGTGTATGTTGAACCATTCTTGCATCCCAGGAAAAAGTTCCACCTGATCTTAGTGTATGATCTTTTTAATATGCTGTTGAATTTGGTTAACTAGAATTTAGCTGATGAATTCTGCATCTTTGTTCATCAGAGATATTGGCCTGCAATCTTCTTTTCTTGTAGTGTTCTTCTTTGACTTTGGTATCAGGGTAATGTGCACCTCTAAAAATAAGTTTGGAATTGTTACCCCATCTTCCACTATTTTGGAAAAGTTTGAGAAGGATTGGTATTAGTTCTTCCTTAAATGTTTGGTGGAATTCACCAGTGAACTCACCTAATCCCAGGATTTTCTTTGTTGGGAGGTTTTTGATTACTGATTCAATATCCTTATTCGTTATTGGTCTGTTCCAATTTTCTATTTCTTTGTGATTCAGTCTTAGTAAACTATATGTGTCTAGGAATGTATCATTTCTAGTAGGTTATCCAATTTATTGGCATATGATTGTTCATAGTAGTTGCTTGTGATCCTTTGTATTTGTGTGGTATCAGTTATGATGTGTCATCTTCTTTCATTTATAATTTTAATTATTAGAATCTTATCCCTTTTTTCTTTACTTAGTCTAGCTAAAGGTTTATCAATTTCATTTACCTTTTCAAACACCAACTCTTTCTTGTTTTCATTTATTTTTTTCTATTGTTTTCGTAGTCTCTACTCCATGTGCTTCTGTTCTCATCTTTGTTATTTCCTTCCTGTTGCTAACTTTGGTCTTAGTTTGTTCCTTTTTTCCTAGTTGTTTGAAGTGTAAATTTAGGTTGTCTATTTGAGATATTTTTGGTTACTGTAGGCATTTATTGCTGTAAACTTTCCTCATAGAACTGCTTTTACTGTATCCCATAAGTTTTGGTACATTGTGTTTACATTTTTGTTTGTTTTGAGATTTTAAAATTTCCTTTTCATTTATTCTTTGATCCATTGGTCATTCAGGAGCCTCTACCACTTAATCTGAACTAAAAACCTTACTCTTCCCTTCAGATCAATCACTCATTCCCATATTCTATGTTGCATTTATACAGAATGGTAAAATTTATTTATTTTTTTATTTTTGCTTCAGTCCCTCTGGATTTGATGAAGAACCAAAATATAGGGTGTGTCTTGACAATAGTAAGTGAGAATAACCCTAGCAGCTATGTATTCTCCTACAAATTACTTTGATAGATACATTCTGATATCACCATCCTCTTTCCCTTTCTCCACCTCTCATATTCCATTGCTCTTATTTGAAGAATATGAAGAAATGAGGGACAATGAAGGATCAGTTAAGGAAAGGAGAAAAGAAAATAGAGAAAACATAGCACTATGGTTTGAATGTCCCCCAATATTTATGTGTTGAAACTTAATCATCAATGTGATAGTATTGACAGGTGAAGGCTTTAGGAGGTGATGAAGTCAGGAGGGTGGAGCCTCATGAATGAGATTAGGGTCCTTATAAAAGTTCTCAAGGGACTGGGATCACCCCCTTCCACCCTCTTCTGTCATGTGAAGACACAGTGTGTGTCCCCTGCAGAGGATGCAGCAACAAGTTGCCATCTTGGAAGCAGAGAGCAGCCCTCAGCAGGCACCAAACCTGCCATAGCCTTGATCTTGTACTCCCCAGCCTTGTGAACTGTGAGAAATAAGTTTCTATAATTTATAAATTACCCAGGTTCAGATCTTTTTTTACAGTAGCATAAACTAAGTCACATGGTCACTGTTCACATAGGCTGTATGTTTACGGAGTTGTTTTTGTTTCATTCAACCAAATCAGATCTCCAGAGGATAAGCTTACAGAGTAACAATACTACCTACATTTTCTTCCAGAGACATTCTCTCCCCATGCGTCCTGAGTTCTTAGACGGCCACTGTGAATTTTGTCATTTTAATTATTTTCTCCTTCAATTTATGGAAAATTCAAGTGTCACCCACACACGATGAGCATGAAATGATTAACACATCCCCTTGCTGTTTGGTTGGGAGACCCAGAGAATGTCATAGAGCCCAGATTCTCAGACAACTGTGAGTATACCATGACCAAGCTATCACTTAATCATTTCTAGAAAAAAAAAATGGGAAAAATAAAGCTAATATAGTGAGCTATTTATGACTATATTTACTAAATGTAAAAAAAGGCCCTTTATTCTGATATTATGACTTTTCCAAATTTTTCTGTTACTGTACCTTTTATTTTATATAATGATATTTAGAAAAGGTAGCTACTTTAAAATAAAAATTGTCCATGGAAAAATAAAAAGTTGGCAGCCCTAAGTGTGTGTGCGTGTGTGTGTGTGTATAAAATTTAAGTTTGTTAATGGGGTCTGCAGAATGTGAGGTATGCTTCCATTATACTTATCTGGAGAACTGTTTTTTTCCTCTCAAGTCCTGTATATCCTAGGTCCTCCCCAAAGCACAAATGTAAATCAGCAAACATTTGGAGACAATGACACAGCAGAATCTAATAGAGGCATTTCTGAGGTGATAGAAAGTAGGTACTTTAGAGAACAAGAAAATCTCTCAAATTATATAGTTTTTAGATCTAAGTAGTAATTACAAGATGTATGGATAACTAGAGTCATAGAAATACTGTTGTTAAGACAGTATATTATGCCGTTCCAAACAAAGTCTGAGTAGAGATCTATTCTTCAACAGGCCAATGTAGACTAATAAGAGGATGACCAAACATACAGCTCTGGAACAAAGGAAAAAAAAGACTTCTCTGGTTTCTTTGTTACCACTTCTTATGTGTGTGGGTTTAAAAAAAAATTCCTTAGGAAGAACAGATTGGAAGCTAACATTAGAACATTTATGATGACTCAGGAAGCAATTCGGGACTTTAGAATGCCTTGAGGTCATCATTACGGACATTTGTTATCATGGTACCAATCTTGTCTAGCTGCAAAACACTGTCTTACAACACTGAGTTTGGGCAGGTGATTTATTGCAATAGATTCCCAGAACATTAGAGCTGGAAAGAACTTGGAGAACTTATAATTCATTGTCCTCATTTTAAGGATAAGAAAATTGAGAATCAGAAAGTTTAAGAAATTTTCCTGTGGCCATAGATCTAGAAAGTGGTAAAACTGGGACTTGAATTTAGGTCTTCTGACTCTAGCATAAACATTTTTAAAATTATACTTCATCAGTTCTAATATTTTTCAAAATGAACACTAGATGACAAAAGAACATTTTAGTCTGAGCTAAATAGATAAATTAATGATAAATAGAAAATTATTAATGGTAAATGCTCCAGAAATGAGATTACTAGTTAATTTGGATTCCATTAGATTTGTAAACTGAAGCATCATGTTAACATGTGGCCCCTTTTAAAGTATATTACGTGGAATTTACCATTCAATAATTCAATAAATATTTATTAAGGGCCTATTAACTGCCAGGAAGATAAAGTTAAAATCAAGGATCTCGTAATATAATGTAGATTCCAATCGAAAAAATATTATTATTTAAAATATTATTTTTAAAGTAGCTTTTTAAATTTAGGCTTCATTTGTTCAATAATTAATTCTTTCAACAAATGTTTTCTGAAATACAGTATTCAAGGTACTGTTCTAGGCATCGTTCTAAGTATTGAGTACACAACAGTGCCAAAATAGGCAAAGTATACTGCCCTCCTGTGACTTATATTCCAGTTGAGGAGACAGAAAATAAACATTAAAATGCATATGGAAAGTTAGAAAGTGATGAGTGTTATGAAAAATTATATTGCATGATAAGAAGATTGGTCTGGAAGCACTAGGAGGTTTGTAATTTCAAGCAGGACAATCCCAGTAGGCAATGACGCAATGAGACAGTGACACTTGAGTAAACATTTGAGGGAAGGGGAAAAGCTGTATAAAGATATTTTCAGGTATAAGAAACAGTCAGTACAAGGTTCTGAGGTTGGAGTAAAATTGTAATATTCAGAAAACAGAAGACAAGCCAGTGTGGCTAGAAAATCATGAGCAAGAAGGAGAGCGGACGGGGCGAGAGCCGAGAGGTCACAGGAATTGCTAAAAATCAGTGATAAAGAGAAAAAGCTTAAATCCCCCAAGCTGCAAGTTACAAGTTACACACAAAGAAATAAAAATAAAGGTGACCAAATACTTCTCATAGGAAACAACACAAACAAGGTATAAAGTATTAAAGAAAGAAAAAATGCTTTTAGAAAACAAACTATTCCCCCACTCACTCTATGGTGCCAACATTACCTTAATACCAAAACTAGGCAAGGATATAACAACAAAAGAAAACTACAGACTAATAACCCCTTACGGATACAGATGAAAAATTGTTATTGAAATTTTAACAACTAAAACCCAACAATATATTTAAAAGGTCATGTATCATAACCTAATGAGGTATGACCCAGGAATGAAAGGTTTGTTTAACACTCAAAAATCAATTAATGTAATTTCCTTAGTAATGAACTAAAAAAAGAAAGTTTATGAGCATCTCAATAGATGCAGGAAAAGCACTTAAAAGATCCAAAGCCCATCTCTAATTAAAGCTCTTTGAAAATAAAAATAGAACAGAACTTCCGCAAGTTAGTGAAAGGCATCAGTTAAACCCTGCAGCTAGGGTTCATACCTAGTGCTGAAAACTGAATGGTTTTTCTTAAGATCAGGGTCAAGGATTTTCACTGTCAGCACTTTTATTCAACGTCATGCAGAAGGTTCTAGTCAGTGCAATAAGGGTGGAAAAAGAAATAAAAAGTGTTCAGATTTGAAAGAAAGAAGTAAAACTGTATTCGTAGAATAAGTCTGTATAAAAAATACTGTATGGGATCTGCAAAAAAACAAAACTAAAACCAAAAACAAAACACCAAACAAAAAACACCCAGGAAAATTGATTTCTGAGTTTAGCAAGTTTTCAGAATACAAGATTAACATACAAAATTAATTGTACTTCTTTATATAGTCAAGGACTACCGGAAACACATGAGTAGGTGAACAGATTGGGTTTATTACTCATTGCAGCAAGGGAGAGACATCACAGGAAACTGGGCCATCTCAGTAAGTGTGTTAGGACTTATTATAGGATTTGAATTTCAGTTAGATGATTTGGGGAAGGATTCATGTAAGCAAGTATTCTCCTTGAGATTGGGTGCTGACAAGAAGTGGGGACAATTCTATGATTAGGTTTCTTAATCAATTTTAGATAGAAGCAGGATTGACTAGAGCTAGGCTAATGCTATCATTGGTGAAAAAGCAACAGATAAAGTATGTTACTATCTAGTATATTACTAAAAAGAAGGAATATACTAAATATATTCCTATTGGCCTGGACAGGAAGATATTGACTATTTTGTTGTTTGCCCAGTGGCCGTGCTTTTTTCTCTGCTTAGACAAAATAATGAAGTGGTCTTATTTTGTCACACATCATTGTGGTTGCAGAGTGAACTTGCTGGTGTTCTGTGAGGTAGTTTGTGGCCAGCAGGATAAGAACATGGCCTATTTGTGACCACCAGGAGAGCTTCTAAAAACACCATGGCCTAGCTGTGTCAGGTTGATTCCTGTGTGTCAGGGATGTGGTTCTTCTTTCTAACATATCTCCACTAAGGAGGTCAAGTTTCTGGGAGATGAAGCAAGAGTGGAGATGGCGGTTGGGCTTCTTCACAGGCTCCCTGCCGCATCGTTTAGTACAGCAGCTACAATTTTCGCTGCTTTTTATGTTGAGCTTCTTCATAAAATATCTTCTGTTACTTGAGTAAACTTGAAAGTCACACTGTGTGTGTGTGCGTGTATTGTCTTTATTAACATATCATGAACTGAGGCAAAGATGTGTAATGTGTGGGTTAAATTGCCTTGGATCTGATCTTGCAAAGAATAGGTAAATCCAGAAAAATAGTCAGATCTTCAGAAAACCTGGCCCTGTTGGTATTCTTTCCACTACATTGTGTTTTGATTGTTTTTTTTTTTTCTAATGGGGAGGATTTCATGCAGTAAATTCCAGATAATGCCACTTCCATGTGTAATGATGCTACCTCACAGTTTTCTCATATTGATTAAATCATGAAGCATATCTAACATTAAAATTGTAATTTTGTTAATATGTAGAAAGGGAATGGGTAAAAGAAAAAAATTAGAATTCATAACTCCGTTTTAAATTTAATTTCTATTAATAAAATCTTCCTTGAATATTCCTTGTGAAACCATCTTTATCTTTGACCTATACTGTTGCAATGATCCATTTCTGCTTTGCATTTGTTTGTTTACTTCTCGTCTCCACACACAAATGGTATTTTCCAATGTAAAAAGTGAGACAATTATGTCTCATTCCTTCTTCTGCTTAAGTCAATATTTCACACAGATGAGTATCCAATGAACAATTGTCCATGGTAACACTTGGAATGATATAAATCTATATCATACATAAATTTGTTTGAGAATTTGAATATATTTAATATTAGCTTTAAATGCCCCTAAAAATCATTTATCTTGGATGTTATCTTTAATGTCTGATGTGTAACAGTGGTTTGTTTTTTAAATAAATGTTTCTATTGAAAAAGATACTCATTTCAATATGATTTTGAGTCATTAGATTTGTGAACAGTGAATACTTAAAAAGGGAATGATTAATTAAACCAAGATATAGTCAAAGTATTCTTGAAAGATAGAAGTGATGATGGTTATGTGAAAACATCCTAAGATGATGGTGATAACTGCAAAGATCAAAATACTGACATGCAGTCATGATTACAACTCTCATAATCTGAACATAGCCTATAGAAACTGGCGGTTAATATTCCAAGGTAGAAATGTAATTTCTATTTGCATGATGGGGCAATATTTCTTCAAGTTTGATTCAATGTTTTAAAATAATCAGTTTGGTCAGTATCTTAAAGAAACATCTGCACTGCCATATCCATTTTAGTGTTAGTCACAATAGCCAAGATAGGAAAACAACCTAAGTGTCCATCAATGGATAAATGGGTAAAGAAATTATGAAATGTGGAATATTTTTGAGCCTTACAAAGGAAGAAATCCTGCCACTTGCAACAGCAAAGATGAACCTGGAGGACATTATGCTACGTGAAATAAGCTAGACATAGAAAGAAAATTACTACATGATCTCATTTATATGTGGAATCTAAAAAAGTCAAATTTATAGAAACGGAGAGTAGAATGGTGGGTGGGAATGTTCAAATATCTCAGTTATGTAGGATAAATATGTTCTAGAAATCTAGACTACAGAGTTGCGACTATAGTTAATTATATTGTATTTTATACTTGAGATTTGCTAAGGGAGTAGATGTTAAGTGTTCTCGCCACACATAATAAAAGCTAACTACGTGAAGAGATGGATATGTTAATTAGCTTGGCTGTATTAATTAATTCGTTATGTATATGTATATCAAAACATCAGGTTGTACACCTTAAATATATACGTTTTTTATTAAAAATCAATTTGGTAAGCTTGTTATATTATCCTACAATAAACATTATAAGAATATTTATATTTAAAACTAGTTGAAAAAATTCTCCAGTGACAGCTTTAAAATAGAGTTAAGTAATATTGAGGTTTAAATCTTTTCTTAAAAATTCTCTTTAAAATAGAAACCCATAATTTCATTCTGAGGATCAAAAATATGAAATAATTAAAAAATTTATGAAGAAAACTAGAAACTGAAATGACTACAGAAAAGATCACAAATGATTTTTACCTTACAAGAGCATTGAGATCCGATTCAACTTGTTTTGTAAACAGAAATTAAAATTTAAGTTTTAAATTAGTAAAAATTGTGCAACTTCTTAGATGACCAGCAGGTGTCAGACTTATCCTGTTCTATGTGATATTAAATATTCGGCAAGCAGTTGGGATTTTGTGACTTTGAGATATTCAATAAAATAAATTAAACATAAGGGTAAAAACAAATAGTGCTATTCTAGAGGTTGAGAAAGGAATCTTTATTTATTTACTTATATTTTTATTTCGGAATTTTACAGGGTAAAAATGTTTTGGTTACATGAATTATTTTTGTACTGCTTGAGTCAAAGATATATGTGTGCCCATCACCCACATAGTGTACATTGCACCCGTCGGGTATGACTTCATCCAGCCCCTCCTCCACCCTCCCACCTGCTTGATTTCCGCTGAGTTTTACCTCCATCTATGCACATGAGTACTGATCAGTTAGTTTCAATTTAATAGTGAATACACGTGGTATTTGTTTTTCCATTCTTTAGATATTTCACTTAGGAGAATGGTCTCCAGTTCCATCCAGATTGTTGCCAAAGGTATTAATTCATTTTTTTATGGCTGAGTAGAACACCATGGTGTACATTTACCACATTTTAATAATCCAGTCATGTATTGATGGGCACTGGAGTTGATTCCACGTCTTCACAATTGTGAATTGTGCTGCAATAAACATTTGAGTGCAGGTGTATTTTTAATAAAATGACTTTTTTTTTTTCTTTTGGTAAACACCCAGTAGTGGGATTGCTGGGTCAAATAGTAGGTCTACTCTTAGTTCTTTGTGGAATAGTAATGCTGTTTTTCATAGAGGTTGCACTAGTTTGCAGTCCCACCAACAAAATATAAGTGTTCCTAACTCTCCACATCCAGGCCAGCATTTACTGTTTTGAGATTTTAATAAAAGCCATTCTCACTGGGATTAGGTAATATCTCATTGTGGTTTTGATTTTCATTTCTCTGATGTTTAGTGGTGCTGAGTAATTTTTCATATGTTTATTGGCCCTTAGTATATCTTCTTTTGAAAAGCTTCTATTCATGTCTTTTGCCCACTTTTTAATGGGGTTGTTTGATGTTTTCTTGCTGATTTGTTTGAGGTCCTAGTAGATTCTGGTTATTAGCGCTTTATGAGATGTATAGCATGCAAATATTTTCTCCTGTTCTGTAGGTTGTCTATTTGCTTTGTTGATTGTTTTCTTGGCTGTGCAGCAGTTTTTTAATTTAATCAAGTCCCATTTATTTATTCTTGTTGTTGCTGTGATTGCCCTTGGGGTCTTCTCCATAAATTCCTTGCTTAGGCCATTATCTAGAAGAGTTTTTCTAAAATTTCTTCTAGGATTTTTATGGTTTTATGTCTTAGATTTAAGTCTGTTATCCATTTTGAATTAATTTTTGTGAGTGGTGAGAGATATGGATCCTGTTTCAACCTTCTGCATGTGGCTATCCAATTTACCCAGAACCATTTATTGAATCGGGATTCTTTTCCCCAGTGTATGCTGCTGTCTACTTTGTCAATGATGAGATAGAAGTATGTGGATGGTTTTATATCTGATCCATTGGTCTCTGTCTCTATTTTTGCGCTAGTATTATGCTGTTTTGGTTACTATAGCCTCGTAATATAGTTTAAATTCTGGTAAAGTGATGCCTCCAGATCTGTTCCTTTTCCTTAAGGTTGCTTTGGCTATTCAGGGTCTTTTTCAGTTCCAAATGAAGCATAGAATTATTTTTACTAGATCTCTGAAAAATGACATTGGTATTTTAAAGAGATTTTGAATCTGTAAATCACTGTGGCAGCATGGATATTTTAACAATGTTGATTCTGCCGATCTATGAGCATGGTATGTTTTTCCATTTGTATACATCATCTGCAAGTTCCTTCCTCAGTGATTCATAGTAATCTTTGTAGAGATCTTTCACCTCCTCAATTAAATATATTCCTAGGTATTTTATTTTCTTTGTAGCTATTGTGAAAACTATTGAGTCTTTGATTTGATTCTCAGCTTGACTGTTGTTAGTGTATAGGAATGCTACTGATTTGTGTACACTGATTTTGTAACCTGTGACTTTGCTGAATTTACTTATCAACTCCAGAATTCTCTTGGCAGAATCTTTGGAGTTTTCTAGATATAAGATCATACCATCAACAAAGAGTGACAGTTTGACCTCCTCTTTTCCCATATGGATACCCTTAATTTCCTTCTCTTGCTTAATTGCTCTGGCTAGGACTTTCCGTACTGTGTTGAATAAAAGTGGTGACAGTGAGCGTTCTTGTTTTGTTCCAGTTCTGAGTGGAAATGCTTTCAAATTTTCTCCACTCAGTATGATGCTGGCTATGAGTTTGTCATATATAGCTTTTATAATTTTGATATATGTTCCATCTATGCCTATTTTATTAAGAGTTTTTATTATAAAGGCTGCTAAATTTTGTAAAATGCTTTTTCTGCATCTATTGAGGTAATCGTATCATTTTTGTTTTTGCTTCAGTTTATGTGGTGAATCACGATCATGGATTTACATATGTTGAACCATACTTGCATCCCTAGGCTGAAACCCACTTAGTCATGGTGGATTATTTTTTTGATGTGCTGCTGAATTTGGGTTGCTAGATTTTTTTTTTTTTGAGGATTTTTACATCTATATTCATAGGGAACACTAGTCTTTAGCTTTTTTTTTTGTTGTTGTTGTTGTGTCCTTTACCTGGCTCTGGTATCAAGGTGATACTGGCTTCATAGAATGAACTGGAGAGAATTCTTTCCTTCTTAATGTTATGAAGTAATTTCTGCACTATGGGTACCAATTCTTCTTGGTAGATATGATAAAATTTGGCTGTGAAACCATCTGGTTGGGACTTTTTTGTTGGATGATTTTTTTATTGCTGCTTCAATTTCATTACTCATAATTAGTCTGTTCAGGAGTTCTATTTTTTTTCTGGTTGAGTCTGGGGAGATTCTGCGTTCACATGAATTTATCCATTTCCTCCACATTTTTGAATTTATGTGCACACAGGTTTTTATAGTATTCACAGATGATATTTTGTATTTCTATGGTATCAATTGTAACATCTCCTTTTTCACTTCTGATTGAGCTTATTAGGATCCTTTCTATTTCTGGATAATCTAGTGAGAGGTTTATGAATTTGTTTACCTTTTCGAAGAACCAACTTTTTGTTTCATTATTCTTCTATTTTTTTTTCTAAATTTCATTTATTTCTGCTCTGACCTTAGTTGTTTCTTTTCTCGGATGTGGGATTGGTTTGCTCTTCCTTTTCTAGTTCCTTCAGACAGTTAATTAGATTATTGATTTGTGATCTTTCTGTCTTTTTTTAATGTAGGCATTTATGCCTACATTTTTCCCTAAGGACTGCTTTTGCTGACTCTCAGAGACTTTTTTAATTTGTGTCCCCCTTCTAATTTAGTTTGAGGAATCTTTTGATTTCTACCTTAATTTCCCCCTTGACCCAATAATTGTTCAGCAGTAGGTTGTTTAATTTCCATAACTTTGTGTAGAATTGAGTATTTCTGTTGGAGTTGATTTCTAATTTTATTCCACTATGGTCTGAGAAGATACATTGTATAATTTCTATTTTTTTTAAATTTGTTGAGACATGTTTTGTGGTCTAAGATGTGATCAATCTTAGAGAATGTTTCATGTGTTTATGAGAAGAATGTATATTCAGTAGCATTGGGGTAGAATGTTCTGTAAATGTCCGTTAGGCCTATTATCTCTAGAGTCCTGTTTAAGACCAGTGTTCTTTATTTATTTTGTGCTTGGAAGATCGGTACATTTCTGTATGGAGGATGTTGAAGTCCCAACCATTATGATGTTGCTGTTTATCATTTTGTTCAGATCTAGTACAATTTGCTTTATGAATCTGGGTGCACCTGTGTTAGGTACATAAATATTTAGGATTGTTATGTCTTCTTGATGAGGTGTTTCCTTTACCATTATATAATTACTATCTTTGTCCTTGTTTACTATTGTTGATTTGAAGTCTATGTTATTAATATGAGAATGGGTACACCAGCTTTCTTTTGATTTCCATTTACATGAAATATTTTTTTTTTCCATCCATTCACCTTCAGACTGAATGAATCCTTGTGAGTTAGATGTGTTTCCTGGAGACAGTACATAGTTGGCTTGTATTTTTTCTAACCATTCAGCCAGCCTATATTTCTTTAGTAGGGAATTCAAGCCATTCACGTTTACTGAAAGAACTGATAAGTGGGATGCATTTCTGTTCATTCTGTTGGGTAGAATGCCTTACTACTTTGTTTTACCTCTTGAATCATTATTTTATATGGGCTATGAGCTTTAGCTTCTGGGTGATATTACACTGCTGGGTTTCTATTGTGCTGATCGATGTATAATACAGATCTGAGTACTTCTTGCAGGGCAGGTCTGGCCTTGACAAATTCACTGTGTTTGCTTGTCTGAAAAAGTCTTTATTTCTCCCTTGTATAAGAAACTTAGTTTTGCAGGATTCAAAATTCTAGGCTGGCAATTATTCTGTTTAAGAAGACTGAAGCTGGGGCCATGATCCCTTCTGGCTTGCAATTTCTCAATTGAGAAGTCTGCAGGTAGCCTGATGGATTTTCCTTTGTAAGTTATCTGATGTTTTTGCCTTACGGATCACAGAAATTCCTCATTCATGTTAACTTTGGCCAGTCTGATGACTAGGTGTCTTGGTGATTGCCTCTTTGTGAGGAATCTCCCAGGGATCTGTTAAGCTTCTTGTACCTGGATATCTAAATTTCTAGAAAGATCAGGGAAGTTTTCCTCAACTATTCCCTCAAATAGATTTTCCAACCCTTGTGTGTTTTCTTCTTCACCCTCAGCAATGCCAATAATTCCTATGTTTGGCCTCTTTACATAATCCAATATTTCTTGTAGACTTAATTCTTTTCTCTTAATTCTCTGTTCTTTATCTTTGACTGACTTGTTGTGTCGTCTTCAAGCTCTGAGATTCCTTCTTCTGCCTGGTCTAATCTATTCCTGAGATTTCCACTTTGCTTTCTATTTTCATGAATGCACTTGTCATTTCCAGAAGTTCTATTTGAATTTTTTAAATAATTTGATTTCTTTAGTGAATTTTTCATTCATTTCCTGAATTTCTTTTTTGTGGTTTCCTTGTGTTGGTTTTCCATTTTCTGTTGCATTTCATTGAGCTTACCCATAATCCATATTTGGAATTATGTACTTGTCATTTCAATATTCTGATTTTCATTGGTATCCATTGCAAGAGAGCTGGTGTTTCCTTTTGAGCGTATCCTTTATCTCTGATTCTTCATACTTCCAGAGTTCTTCTGCTGATTCCTTCTCATCTGGAGCAGTTCTTTCTTCTTATTTTAGTATTTTCTTTTGTTTAGATAATGGCATGCCCAGTTTATCTCTGAGACAGTAGGTGGTGGTGCTTGTGGGTGAGTATCATCCACATCCTGTATGATTGAGTCAGCAAATGCTGTAAAGAGCTTGCAAATTGACCTCCTTGTCAGTAGGTTGTGCTTGTCAAAAGGAACAAGCTGCAGTGGTGTTTTTTGTGTTCTCTGACTGGCTCTACTCCCTCATGAGAAGCACTCAAAGGCCCCAGATGGTGAGTGGAGCCCTGGAACTTCCTGATGAGTTCTTATTCTCACCATAGCAGAGGGAGGTAGGGGACTGCAGCTGGGTGGAGCTGGGTTTGGTGAACTTGCCCTCGGGCTCCACAAAAGCTGGCAAGGTATCTGTTTCAGCATGGGTCAAAGCTCTGCTCCCAGCTTCTGGGCAAAGCTGCCAGGGAGGGGCTGGAGTGGCCCCATTCAACCAGAAAGTTTGCATGTGGGGGAGGGGTCATCTGAGATTCACGATCTGACAGTCTGGATTCTGCCTTCCCCTGCTTAATGGTTTTCCCCTGGCTTCTGCTGGCAGGCAGGAGTTTGAGCCAGCTGAGCTCCCCCACAAGTGTGATGTGGGCCAGGAGGTTCCCTGCCCAGGATCCTGGCCTGAGCTGAGAGCACAGCCCTTCTGTGGGGGGAAGGAGCCCTGTGAGCATGTTGCAGCTAGGACCCATGCTGCCCTCTCCCCCCTGATCTGCCCATGTGGGATCCCTTGCCTGATGAGACTAATTTATAAATCTCACCTTTCTGTCCCCAAACAACGTGATCAAGACCCAGGGGTTTGGGATCTGGCCTGTGAGCCCATCCCTGGGTCCCCAAAGATCAATCCCTGACCATGCTAGGGAGAAACACTCTGATCCTGAATTGCCCACAACATGCCCAAGCAGGTTTGATGTTCCTCTACCCTGGTGTGTTCCCTGCTTTGATGGAGTTGCAGGGCCAGTGGGCAGGGAGCTCACAGTCTGAGCACACCTCAGTCTGCTGCAGGACCCCAAGAGGAAAAGCCTGAGCCCCACTCTTTGTGGAAGCCTTGGTGTGGTGACTCAATTGTCTCTCTCACAGCCATGGCTGGGGGATGTAAAGGGGAGAAAAAGAGTTTGGATGGAGGAATGCCGGCACTCTGGCCATGTCCATACCTCTCTTCAGGAGGCTGCCCACCCAGAATGTACAGGCATTGGAGTCATACAAGTTACCTGGGACCCACTGGACCCCTGTGGCTCCTGTAGTCTTGTCTATGTGGGAACAAGCAAGATGAAACCTGAGGAATTGAAGCCCCCTGGGAAGGAAAAATGTGCACGGAAAGTAGAGAAGCAATACAGCGCCTGCCATGCTGACTCAGGTCTGTTGAGACAGAGACACCTTGGGGGAGCTAAAAGCCTGGTGTCCTGGCCACAGAAGCTTCCAGATCAATGGCGGTGGCAGCTTCTGGCCTTGTGTGGGCAGAAAATCTCTCTAGCAGCCTGGGAATCTGCCAACTATCAGAGATGTGAGGGAGGGAGAAAAAACTCCTCAACCTACCCTTCTCTCTGAACTCCAAGCCTCTCTGGGTTGGTCTCTGCTGATACCTTGCCCATTCCTGTTCTGCTCCATAACTTCTTCCCATGGAGTCTCCTGAAGATTCTGGCACACTTCCCTCAGACCCACACCAACCTATGTTTGTCTGTTGGCTCATTTTTTCTCCTTATTCTACAACTTTTCCTTCTTACTGAGACGCTCTGACAGCTGGTGTCTCTGGTCAGCCATCTTGCCTCTACCTTAAGAAGAACATTTAAAACATACTTCTAGGTAAGAAATATTTATCTACTGATTGTGAAATGGCATGGTCTGAAAAGTACTTTGGCATTATTTATTCATAGTGAGATAAAAAAATTCACACTTCGAATTAAAAAATGAGGAAACATCTATGTATAAAATATGAAAATGATTTCATAAACTATAACTGGAAAAGAGTATTTATTATACAGCTAACATCTTATAGATATACATACACAGGCACACTTTGGAGTATATTGCAAGTTTGGCTCAAGATCACTGCATTAAAGCAAATATTGTGATAAAGTGAGTCTCACAAATTTTTCTGGTTTGCCAGTGCATATGAAAGTTATGTTTACACTATGCTGTAGCCATAATATTATGTCTAAGGAACAAATGTAGATGCCTTGTTAAAATTACTTTATTGCTAAAAAATACTAATAACCTGAGCCTTCAGTGAATCCTAATCTTTTTGCTCATTGAGGGTCTTGTCTCGATGTTGATGGCTGCTGATTGATTAGGGTGGAGTTTGCTGAAGGTTGAGGTGGCTGTGGCAACTTTCAAAAATAAGATAACAATGAAGTTTGCTGTATTGATTGACCCTTTATTTTATGAAAGTTTTCTCTGTAGCATGCATACTATTTGATAGCATTTTAACCACAGCAGAATGTCTTTCAAAATCGAAATCAATTCACTAGAACTTTGCTGCTGTTTTATCAACTAAGTTTATGAAATATTCCAAATCCTTTGTTGTCATTTCAACAGTGTTCATAGCATGTTCATCAGGAGTAGATTCTAGCTTAAGAAACCACTTTTTTTTTGCTTATCTGTAAGAAACAACTTCTCATCTGTTCAAGTTTTACCATAAGATTGCAGCAATTCAGTAACATCATCAGGCCACTTCTAACTCCAGTTCTCTTGCTATTTCTACCATATCTGCAGTTAATTATTCCACTGAAGTACTGAACCCCTCAAACTTCTCCAAGGCCCTTTGATTTCTTCCAAACATCCATTCATGTTGATATTTTGACCTCCTCCCATAATCATGAATATTCTTAATGGCATCTAGAAAGGTGAATCCTTTCCAGAAGATTTTCTATTTACTTTGTCCAGATCTACCAGAGAAACCATGATCCATGGAATTTATAGCCTTACAAAATATATTTCTTAAATAGTAAGACTTGAAGGCCAAAATTACTCATTGATCCATGGGCTGCAGAATGAATATTGTGTTGGCAGGCATGAAAACAACATTAATCTCCTCCTACATCTCCATTAGAGTTCTTGGGTGAACAGGCACATTTTCAATGAGCAGTAATATTTCAAAAATAATCTTTTATTTTTTTCTGAGCAGTGGGTCTCAACAGTGGGCTTAAAACAATCAGGACACCATGTTGTAAACAGATGTGCTGTCACCCAGGCTCTGTTGTTCCATTTATAAAGCATAGGCAGAGTAGATTTGGCATAATTCTTAAGGGCTCTAGGACCTTCAGCATGGTAAATGAGCATTGGATGGAACTTAAAGTCACAGCTGCATTAACCTCTGATAAGACAATCATCCTGTCCTTGAAGCATTGAAGCCAGGCATTGACTTCTCTCTAGCTATGAAAATCCTAGATATCATCTTCTTTCAATACAAGGCTGTTTAGTCTACATTGAAAATCTTGTTTTGTGTAGCCACTTTTATCAATTGTCTTAGGTACATCCTCTGGATAACTTGCTGCATCTTCTACACTAGCACTCGAGCTTTTATGTTATAAAGATGGCTTCTTTTCTGAAACTTCATGAACCAACATCATGCTGGCTTTTCTGCTAGCTTCAAAGTCTTCTGCAGCTTCCTCTCCTCTCTCAGCCTTCCTAGAATTGAAGAGAGTTGGGGCCTTGCTGTAGATTAGGTTTTGGCTTAAGGGATATTGTGGCTGGTTTGATCTTCTATCCAGGCCGCTCAAACTTTCTTCATGTCAGCAATAAGCCCATTTTGTTTTCTTATAATTTCTATGTTTACTGGAGTAGCACTTTTAATTTCCCTCAAGAATTTTTCCTTTGCATTCACTATGTGGCTAACTTTTTGAGCTCTCAAGAGTCCTCGCTTTCAGCTATTCTTGACTTTGGCATGTCTTCTTCACCAATTTTAATCATTTCTAGCTTTTTATTTAAAGTGAGCGACATAGGACTCTTCCTTTCACTCGAATGCTTGGATGTCATTGTAAGGCTATTAATTGCCCTGATTCCCTATTGTTGTGTCTCCAGGAATTAGGAGACCTGAGGAGGGGGAGAGAGAAGGGGGAACAGCATTTCGTGGAACAGTGAAAACACACAACTATTGATTAAGCTTGCCATCTTCTATAGGTGCAGTTCATGGCGCTCCAAAACAATTATGATAGCAACATTAAAGATCACTGATCACAGGATCACAGACCACTGTAACAGAATAACAGTGAAAAAGTTTGAAATATTGCTAGAATTACCAAAATGTGAAATTAAGTGAACACATGCTATTTGAGAAATGGTACTCATAGACTTGCTGCATACAGGGTTGGCGAAAAAGCTTTAATTTGTAAAAAGTGAGATATCTTCAAAGCACAATCAAGTGAAGCTCAATAAAATGGGGTAGGCCTGCTTATGAAATTGGTATGGCTATATATATATATATATTTCTGATGTCATATCTATCTATACATATATGTATATAATTCTATATATATAATTCACAATTTTAAAAAGCATACATGTTGAAGAGTATCACATTATTAACAGTAATTATTTATGTATTGTGGAATGTTGCTTAAATGTTTTACTTATCCGCACCATTTTTTCTTCAAATTTCTAAAATTTGTGTTATGATTACATAATGCTTTATTACAAAATATAGATATTTAAAAGAAACTCCTCTAATTTATTTCTGCTCAACATGAGCTCCTGCTTCATTCTGGTGCTGTGATCTGATAAAATTATAATGGCAATGTGTGACAGAGATCTTTTAAAAAGAAATATATGACAGTTTGACTGGCATGATGCCGGAATTTGATTCATGCCCTCCACTCCTCTGCTCTCCACAATGTCTTATTTAACATTTGTTTTACCCTTCAATATAGTGGCTCAATTTCATCTTTTGTAATGTCACCTATTTTTGTATTTTATTTATTTCATTTAGCAAGCGCTTACATAGTATATTCGTACTGACTTATTTAATCCTTAATAACAACCTCAGAAGATAGGTGTTATTTCTATTAAATTAGGAAACTGAGGTACAGAGCAGATAAGTGACTTGTTCAGGTAAGAAGGAGGAGAGATGGGATTTAACATCAAGCAGTTAGATGCCATATTCTCAACTCCTCTGCTAAACGCTGAAATGATGTATGGATTGATGATGACATTTTAAAATGATGTTTATTTTGAAAATTAGACGGATACAAATCTCATTCTACAAAAGTTAGGTGTAAAAGAAGTATAACTTGATTGTGTTTCTATATTTAACATTACTTTAGGTCTGGTGGGTTTTTCTGCTATTGGTAAGCCATTCTTGTGAGCACAGGGGACTCTCCATAGATATAGTAAACAGCCCTGTCTTTCCATGCACGATAGATATCTGTTCTTTCCGTGGGGTCTTGCTGCTTCATGGATGGGATGTTTCACTCCCAAAGCAGCACACAAGCCCTCCTGTTCTCAGATCTCAGCAAATTCTCTACCATGTTGGTTCTCCCAGTCCTCTCTGGGGCACTGAGCGTCTGTCCCCTGCTTCCAAAACCTCGGCTTTCTCTTACCTAGTATTTCCCTCTCCTGAGAAAATGAGAACAAAACAAAACAAATAACAAAAAAAAAATCGTAGTAGCTTGAACATAGCAAAAGAAAACAAACAAAAAAAGGAAAAGAAAATACTAGGAAAAATATTACTATTTCACAAATATTTTCCAATATATCATAAAATATTAAAAGGATACAATTAAATTTTAAAATTCAAATGTATAATTGTTTTATCTTTTCATGGATCTCATATTTTATTATTAACTAAGAGCTTTTCATAATTTCTAAAATGAATAGGAATAATTTTATTTGCATATAGATGAATGGTAGCCACATAAAGACTCGCCTTTTTAAATTTCTCTTACCTGTTTTTCTGTTTCATGAAGGAGGGAGAGAGAGAGAGAGAGAGAGAGAGAAACTGATGATTACTCCAGGACAAACTAGTCATCTTTATTGTTCTGCTGCTATTTCCCAGCTCACCACTGTTTGGAGCCATTGCTTTTTATTTCCTTACTGAGTTTTATTTGCTTAATTTGTGTATAATTTTAAAAAACATATACATCTTAGCAGTTTATCAGATATGCATTTCCACTCCCATTAGTATGTGTGTTTTCAGTTGAATTATCAGTGTATTGACCCTTCTCTAACTGCAAGGATAAAATGTGTCAGCTTCTGTGGATAGCTTTGCCTCACTGACACTAAGTTGTGTAGGCCACTACTGAAACTACTGAAGAAGCTGGCATCTGTGAAGTGATATGCAATCTGCAGCTTGCATTGAATTGCATTACTATACTTTGTGTGGAAATTGACATATGCATGTACAGTCAAGATTTTGTTATTGTTATTTTTGTTCACTTGATTGTTTTTTGAAGTGAGCTGGCCAGATATGGTCAATGAATTGTGGAATGAAAGGTAAACGTGGTATATGTTATTATAGATGTGCAAGACTATTGTGCCCACTTATATCTTACTAGAGCAGACTTTCACATCTGCTGAGATGAGGGTATGTGGTTATACATAGTACAACATTCTAGAATATACCTACCTAACTAGGTGTATGGAGAGTGCTGATTTAGGAACTAACAAGACATTTTGTATTGTAGCAGAAACAATGGAAGTACAGTCTATTCTCCATAATTTGCAGAAATGTTTGTCCAATACAGAGTAATTTCCCTATGGCCTAAATTAAAAATTTTGACACAACTGTCATAATTGTTGCCATCAATGACTCAAAGCTTTTTAGAATATTTTTACCTTATAAACAAAGGAGCTGAAAGGAGCTGGCCACTTATTGAAAATGTAATTTTAAAAGTATCTTAATTATTAAATCATCTAGAGAGGCTTTTAATGGAATATCTTCTGTTCTGAATAGTGAAAACTTCCAGTCTATTCAAGCAGCCATCAGTTGTTTAGACATATGGTTTTTAGCTTCCTGTAAATGCATGTGATCAATGCATCTTTATTTCTCTTTTGGAATTTTAGTCATGAACTTGAACTAATTTGAAGGTAAATAAAAATATTCTAACTGGCTTAATACTTATTTCAAGTATTTAAAATTTACCTAATAACGCCAATAACACTTCATGAATTTTTCTGTTACAGTATATTTTGTCCAAATGTTTCCGATGACAATGAGTTCTACATTAATAGAATGTTTCAATAATGGTTAGTAATAAAAAGCAAAACAAAACAAAAGGGAACAAAAATGTATGTACCGGGAGTTAAAAGCTAGCCAATAGTGAGGGAAGGAAGAAAAAAAGAAGAGAAAGGAAGGGACGTATTTGTTTCGTGAAGATTACCAAACTTGTCAACCCAAGGATTCTAGCTTCTCATGAAATTGAGTGGACCAAATGGACCCTTGGGTCTCTCTCTATAGCCCACATGTAAAGCATCTCAAGTGTGGAGTCATCTGTGGGAACAAACCAGTGTGGGTGACAACAGGCCAGGCCCATCTCCTGTTAGCAAGGGAGGGCAGATTCCATGAAGATTTCGATACAGCCCATTCTTCCATTCTTCTAATATCCCATGACTAAATCTTAAAACTGTCTATCAAGGCTTGATGACTGTATTTATTAGTTCTTAGTTCTTTCTTTCTTTCTTTTGTTTCTTTCTGAGTGGGACTTGTGTGATTGAAATAGCAGAAATAACATTTATTCTTTTAGAGAAAGAACTTACCAAGCATCCAGTAGTAGCAAAACATGTAAAACACCTGCTCTTTCTCCAGGAAAACCATCTTACAGATCCCACTAAAGTTCCATTTTCACAAGTTTTTCTTCAATTGCTGAATAAACATAAAGTATTTTTACATAACTTATTATTACCAGAGGACATCTGAATGATCTTGAACTACATAAAATAAAAAAAAAATTTGTTTTACTCTAACTGTCCTTAAAAATATTTTAATAATTCTGTTTTAAAAACCCTGACTGAATACACAGTATGACCTACCATATAATTGATAGGAATCTCTTTTCTATGAAATCCAAATATAGCTCTTAAGTGGACTTGATAACTGTTTTGAGACTCTAAAACTAATGGTTTGACATTGCTGTGCGAATGAAAAAAATCTGCTCTTCATTTGGTATATATCTGTAATTGTCTGACCCTATAGTCTCTCTTGTTTCACTCTACTCAAAAGCCCATTTCTGAAATGTTACAGAGACTTCTCTGTCACATGAAAAGTTGTCTTACCCACCTAAGTCTGTTTCCTCAAGATCTATGCATCTTGAGCCCTATTTTGGCTTTTCTCCTTTGTATTTTCTAACTTTCTGCAATGTGATCATCATGCTTCATCTTATTATTATCGTCTCTTGTTGTGGATTGGTATCAATTTGCAAAGCATTTGTTAGGATGGGGAGTATGTTTTCACTTATATACCAAAATTATTCCTCAGTAGGTTACTTTCCAGCAAGGAGTAATATATTTTTATTCCTTTCCCCACTTTTTCTTCCATTCTTTTGATTGTTTTCATGTTTATAATTTGGCCAGATGGAACCAGGGGCGCAGTCAATAAAACATGCCCTCAGGTGCAAAGACTGGCACATATTTAAGCACTGATTTCTCCTTAGATTGCGGCTCTGGGCCTGGCCAGTCTTAAGCACTTAATAAATGGTTGAATTAATGACTGCATACAACTTCTGGATGAGAAACAAAAGCAGCTAATTGATTCATGAGGGAATTGAACTTGTCACCTTGGTTTCATTAGTGTAAGTATATCCAAATATGATTTTCTGGGTACTATACATTTCATAAATAAGCTTTTAGCATTAACAGTTTGAATGTCATATTTCCCAAATATCGCTTTTTTTTTCTTTTTACCACTTAGTAAATCAAAATGTGAAAACATTTTAAAATAAAGATTGAGCTCGGAGAAGAGAAACTAACCATGCTTGTCAG
>RJWJ010023282.1:0-25996 GCA_004363605.1 Indri indri
ATTTCTCAATACATCAAACATAGAGAAAAATACAGAGAATAAATATAAAACAACCAAGTTCTGACTACCGAAACATTATAAATGTTCAATTCCTCTACATGTGCTTCAATCTTCTTTTAGAATAATACAATTTTACTAAAAACAAATAACTTCCAATTAGAGCCAATTGACGAGTACAGGATTTACTCATGCAATCTTTCAATTAACATAAGTTGACTTAAAATAAAATATCATACATGATGCTTAGCACTGGAGAGTCAAAGATAAATTATATGATTTAAATCACTTACATTTTAGGTCAATACTGGAGCTATGACTTTCAAAATAATATTTTACTATGATTGTGTTATTGATAATTCAATCTAGTTCCATAAACATTTATTGAGCACCTAGGGAAAATCTAGCAGTGAAAATAAAGAATGGAAAGAAACTGCTATAGTTATAAGGAACCTTCTTTATTACTTACTGACACTGTATAGCTAAAAAGAATTGACTCATCTATGTATGTTATCCCTTGCCTTTCACCTCTATTTGGATTATTTATTAATCCTTGATAAAAAAAAATCAATATATTGCACATTCTTTTATATACATTCAATATCAGTGAGATAAAATATAATTATGAAAGTACTGTTACATAAAGAAGTACCAGATAGAGCTATTATAGATACTTAGAGATGAGCTATGCCTCTCTCATTTCCTGTACTTTACTTTACAAGTAGATATAATACTATTTCTTCCATTATGAATTGAAATATTCTTAAATTTGTTGAAGAATTTCAATAAAGCCAATGAAAAGAATTATTAATCCCCTTGGATAGTAGTGGGAAATGCACTGTAATTGGTAGGTCTCATATCAGAGTTCTTGGAACTTCTCCAATGGCATTTGCAATTGGTCATCTTAATTACATGGTCCATTAGCTGAAATCTGCATTACAAAACTACCATGCACAATTCTTGCCAACTCTGATCCATTCATTTCGAGGTCAAAGTTTCCTTGCTCATTGCAATATGAAACTAGATATATTAAGTTAAACTATTTCAAGCTCATTAAATATACAACCTCAAGTTACTCACCATATCACATACAGAAAATAACTGCAATTCTAGAGACCATGTCTCTAATACGTTAAGGTTTTTTTATGCTGCAAGGAAGTTCTACAAAAGATGTGGATGCATTTGAAAAATTTAAAAAGAATATATTAACCTCTGAGCTTCTACTTTCTGTAGCTTATAACTACCCACGATGTTGACACAAACATATCAGTCTAGCTGTTAATAATCATTAGTGTGGTTCTAAATAAAAAGTCAATTCAGAGCCAAACTCATCATTGCCAGTAACCATTTAGGCCAGAAGCATCCATAGAACCTTAACCGAAGCTACTTTGTAATGTTTCTTTTAGCACAGTCCTTACACAAAAGTGCTTAGATAATCAACTAATATTGAGTGAATATATTCTATATTCATTTCTTTACTTATTCAAATATTAACATTTTTTTGAGCATTTACTATGTGCTTCATGCAGGTGCACCAAGATAAATAAAAGATACTCCCTGCCCTCAAGACACTTGTGACCCAGCCCATTCTACATAAATTTTTCAATAGAGTGAAAATTTATCAAATGTTGTTGTCTATCACAGACCTTTCATTTCTCTATTTTCTGTCAAAAGATATAATAAAAAATTTATTCAGATTCCTTGTGAAAATTGAAAGACTTATTCATATACATTTCTTGAATCTTATCTAATTTATCAAAATATTGAGGTTAACCTAGAATATAGTATTTGATGAACTCAGGCTAGCATTGCTCTAAATCACAAATACTCTTGCAAATTACCCATAGGATAAGCCATTTAGAATTTAACCAGTACTGAAGATATCCTTACTGATTTATATTGCAGCCTCCAGCTTTCCCTCAATGAAAACGGTAACAACAGGTGCCTGTTTTCCATCTTCCTGTATCTCTTTTTAGTTCCCCTGAATTGTTAAAAGATCACTGAGAAAATTTCAAATACATATGCAAGTGCTTATAGTAAGTGAGCTCCAATTCTTGTGAGTTGGAAGAGCTGCTAAGCAGTCTCCTACAGTCTTTTCACTCAAGCATGATTTCTTATCAATGCTTATTCTAAATTCCTCATCTAAAAATACCCCTTTTGATATGAAAAATATGGAAATGGTTGAGAACTACTTCCTTGAACACCTTACATTACACATTCGGCTTCAGTGAGTAGTAGTGCCTTAGTTTTCTTCGTGCCTTGAACAAAATAATAAAAATTAAATTAAATGAAAAAGCCTTTCTGTTGTCCATACATTTTTCTCATTGCAGATCTAAGCATCCATGATACATCTTATATTGTTCTGTGTTACTGTAAGGTACATCTTTAGCAAAATAGCACCCAGACCATTTTTTTCTACCAATTCTTTTAAAATTATGTCTTACTGTATTGCTCTTATGTTTTCCTGGATTGCTCTCTATCCAGCTACATCTGTCACTATATATTATCTTCCCCATTTTCTTTCTCATTAGGATCAGTTGCAATTGTAGAGTCTGATATTCATTTTGGGAGCCTCCCAGCCTTCTTAACTCATCCTCCCTTTTAGTAGGTCAAGCAGTGGGATCAAATCTGTTGTGGTGGAAGCTTTAGAGATGGTATTACTAAAGTCAAATCATCTTATACAACTCCGGCTGTCTGGAAATGGGAATAAAGTAGTTTCCTGGAAGGAACTGTGTAGATAGGAAAAGCTCTATGCAGTTCAATCTACTTTCTTAACCTATTAGTCCCAGGGGAAAGAGATAAAAGGACCATTAAAGTGGTAGAGAGGTGTCCTGACCTTGCGATTACACCCCAATTTCTGACAATGGTTACCTCCTTGTGATCAGAGAGGAGGCTGCTAAGGCCGAGGAGTTCCAGTGAAGGTGATTTCCTTTGGAGGTGGCAAAGATGAGGGGAACAAAAGCATACTTTGGGCATTTCTTAAACTGTAGGTGCAGAGTTACACAGTGTTGTTGAAATAGATTAGAAGGAACTGGAATAACCTTCTACCACCCTGGAAGCTAACAGACAAGCGAGAACATGGGAGAGGTGGCAATTTTAAAGATATTGCCAAAGAACAATAGGGTTATTATATTATAGTTATTATCTAGTGCTATGACCATATCTCTAGGCTTACATTGCCTGGGAATGACTTCCCTTTGAAGAATTCACATTTTCCTTTTACAGTGTTTTGGGCATCTGATTATGACCAGTGTTCCATTCACTAGGAACTGGGAACTCTATGGTGACAAAGCTATTCTAACAAGGATCTCATCATTCTCCTCTTAGAAAATGATTTTTCCTCTTTAAGTATTAAGAGTAGGTCCCATCACTCCTTCTATTTCCTCACTGTTTAAACTTGAATAAAAATTTCAGTAGCTACCTGAGCAGTTAAGATTTGAGAAGAGAAATAGGCATTACTTGAGTGTCTGCTATGTTCTAAGCATGCATATTTTTATTTTCATCTATATTATCATATTTAATTTTTAATATCTCAAACTTTATATTTTGAGTACAATGATACTCACAGAGTTTAAAATCTAGAAACAGAGTTACATGGCTCTCCACCGGACTCCCGAGCCTGTCTGCGTATACTGGCATACTGCTACCATAACCAGGAAACCCCGATTTTCTTTCCGTTTATTCTCATCCACAGCAGACTCTGTTTAAAGGTAGGGACTGACCATTCAGTGTCACCGGGCTTTTCTCCCTGGCAGATTAGGTTCTATTTCTACACCTACCTCCCTACCTACCTGTCTAATGCTATCGCAGCTGTAGCCCATGGGGAAGTCTCTGTCCTTCCCGCCATGGCCAGGACTCAGCCCTTCTCCTCATTCCCTACCACACCAAAAAACTCAACTGGATCTTTCTGAGGAATGTGTGCTTTTTGGTTAAAAATTAATAAAGGAGTTCGCAGAAGGGCTTTCCATAACTCAGGACACAAAACTTTATTTTGAAATACTTTGAAATTCCTGTTTCCCTTCCAAGTTAGGTCCACAGTACCCAGTTCCTCTCCCTTTTAAACTCTGACTTTGCAGCGCCTCACTCTCCTCCCCCCTCCCCCAGTTCTACACGTCCACCTCAGCCCTTCTATGTCCTTCATTTTTATCAAATGTGGATTAATTTATCTCCTCTAATACATTACATCCCACCGTCATTATTTATATGTCTTCAAGTTGACAAAAGGACAACAAATAAAAGATCCTCCCATTTGTTATCTTGATCCATCCTCCTTAGAAAGTGACTATAAAATTATTAAATGACATACATTTTTCTGTTATGTATTTAACACTTTAAAAATGTCTTTTATGTGCAGGACACCATGTGAAGTATTAGGAAAGTAGAAAGAAATGATATTCAATCATTTAGAAATCAGCCCCCAGACCATAAAGGCACTTACAGGTTAATACCTAATCAGATAAACAGGATGTCAGTGGATATATATTCAGGTAATACAGACAGGAAATTAGGCATTAAAAGATGAGAAGTGAGAGAGCTTGAGTAAGACATCAGTCAAGTACAGAGTTCTTCACTAAACGTTTGGTCAAGGATGTTAGTCCACTTCTAGGTGGGAAGAATTCTTGAAGAATTTTTAAGCTCAAAAATCATGAATAATGGGAGGAGACAATGCTGTGTTTTGCAAGCATAATTAGACTCAAAAAGATGCTTATGAAGGGTTCTTGTGTCCCACCCGAAACAGTCTCTCCTGGTTTCTTACCCATGCTTCGGATTCCCATACCACATCTAGTCCCGCTGTTCCTGGCTCCATTTGTAATTGTCTTGTCCTGGAATCTTCCCCATTTTTATCCCCTTATCATATCATTTCCAGTGTTTTTCATAGAACTGTTTTTGCAGATTTGGACAAGCTTATTTCCCCCACTGGCCACTGAATTTTCACATTAAAGGAATCTTAGTAACACAATCTCTTGATAAATGTAAAAGATACAGGTCATCCTAGGGAAAAGATTTCATCTTGAAGTACTATAAACCATGGCCTAAAAAAGCAAATTCTGTCCCTTAACACAATATTTGTAGCCAGTCATCTTACCCTGTATTCTCTATTTACTTCCTAAATCCTATGCTTTATGAGAAAGAATAGACAAAATACTCCCCATAGTTCTAACCCCTTCTCTTTTTTCCCCCAAGGCGGCAGGTACTATATACGAGTTTCTCTCTAGTATTCCCTGATCCCTGCTCTTCCCTACAGCTTATATGTGCCATTTTACTCATATAACACATATTTAAACAAACCTCTGATTCTGTTAGCTTCTGAAAATACTGATGCAAAAGATGACCTCAAAGAGCTTAAGTGGGAAAAACCATGCACGTGATGACTGGATGGGATATAGTTGTGTCTTCAGTGTGTTATAAAAACCCAGAGAATAGGCACTTATTTCTCAACTCCATTGGAGGACATGTGTGGAGGCGGCAGGCACAGGGAAGGCCTCCAAGAGTATATAACACTTGAATTGTCACTATTGCAACCAATAGCAATATCACCTGTCAAAATGTTTAAACCAGAAGCCAAGAACTCAGCCATTCATTCCCCCAAACATCTCCTGCAACAAGTTCTGTTGATGCTGCTTATTGCTTCCTTAACATCACTTAAAATTTCCAGTTTTCTCCATCCTTCTGCCCTTATTTATACTCCTATCTTTCTGTAGAAAACAGACAGTCCCTAACTTAAAGATAGTTCCACTTACAATATTTCAGCTTTATGATAGTGCAAAAGCAATACACCTTCAGTAGAAACCATACTCAAGTACCTGTACAACCATTCTGTTTTTCACTTTCAGTACACTATTCAATAAATTACATGAGATAGTCAACACTTTATTATAAAACAGTCTTGTGTTAGATGATGTTGCCCAACCATAGGCTAATGTAAGTGTTCTCAACAAGTTTATGGTAGGCTAGAATAACCTATGCTATTCAGTAGGCTACGTGTACTGTATTAAATGCATTTTCAACTTAGATATTTTCAACTTATGATGGGTTTATTGGTACATAACCCCATTGTAAGTTGAGGAGGATCTATATTAAAACAGCCTCTTAGATTAGACATTCTTACTGATTGCAGAATCATTCCCCCTCCAATCCTTAATTAGCCTTTTTTTTCCTTTGATAAAATTCAAGAGCTAAAACTCCTCAAAGATTGTCAAATGTTCTATAGATAAAGTACAGATCCCTAAACATGTCTCAGCTTGTTCCTTGAGGCCACACAGTGCAATGGTTAACAGCATGAATCCCGGAGCCTAGGTCTGAATTTTATCATCTACTTTTTGGGGGTGTTGGGCAAGTACTTAATTTCTCTTCAGCCTGAGAATTCTTATTTTTAAAATGAAAGGATTTCTTCATATGATAACAGTGTGGACTACATGACATAAAGTCTCTAATGTTTTTAGAATACTACCTGGTACATAGTAAGTAATAGATACATATTAGCTATAATTATTATCTCTGCAACTTTATCTTTCCTCCTATTTCTCTCTCTCTCTCTCTCTCTCTTTCTCTCTCTCTCTCTCTCTCTCTCTCTCTCTCTCTCTCTCTCTCTCTCTCTCTCTCTTTCTCTTTGTCTCTTGCTGCTTATGTGGGACAACTCTCTTTGCTCATAAGGCAACTGGGTTTCCCATATCTGTATCTTCCACATGCTTCTTTTTCTGCCTAGATCTATCTTCCACACCTTCTCCAAATCTGCCTGACACCAACTCACCTTTCAGGTCTAACTGTGGGTATGATTTTCTGCCTCCAATTCCCCAGTACCAAGACAAATACTTTTCCTATTTCTTCTCAACTTTGCGTACTTTATCCCAGCACTAATCACTCGGTATTATAATTGTTTCATTGGTCTCTTTCATTGGATCGTAAATTCCTTAAGGGCTTATTTCTCATTGTTTTATTCCTCATTGTCTACCCAATATCTAACACCAGAATGGACTTTTATAGCTATATTTTTTGTTTTGAAGAAAATCCTCACACTTTATTAGAAGCATTAAGGAATATCTAAATACATGTGGAGACATAGATACTCATGGATAGAAAAACTCAACAAAGATAGGTATTTTCTACAAGCTCATCTATAGATTTAATTCAATTCTTTCTTTTCCAGCTTTATTGAGGTATAATTAGCAAATAAAAATTTAATATATTTAAAGTGTACAACGTGATGTTTGATATATACATTCATTATGAAATGATTATGATGATCAAGCTAATTAATATATCACCTTAAACAGTTTCTCTTTCTTTTTGTGTGCATGATGAAAACACTGCAGATCAACTGTCTTAGAAAATTTCAAGTAGACAATATTAATACAATATTGTTAACTATAGTCAACGTGCTCTACGTTAGATATCCAGAATTTATTCATGCTGTAGAACTGATACTTTGTACCTTTTGATCAACATCTCCCTATTTCTGCCATACTTCAGATCCTGGCAACCACCACTCTACTTTCTGCCTCTCTATGAGTTCAACTTTTGTAGATTTCACATATAAGTGAGATCACACAGTATTTGTTTTTCTTTGCCTGGGTTATGTAACTAGGTATAATGTGTTCTAGTTTCATCTACTTTGTCACAAATGACCAGATTTCTCTCTTTTTCAAGGATGAATAATATTCCATTTTATATAACATTTTTATCCATTCATCGTTGATGGACACTTAGGTTGATTCCATATTTTGGCTATTGTGAAACCATGGGTAAGTCAAAAATTCGTGTTAATTTGAATATGAGTTCCGTTGTGGAGCTAATGCAGTGCAGATAGCTCAAAATATCAATGAACTGTTTGGAAAAGATGTGGTTAATGAATGTACAGTACATTGATAGTTTGAGAAATTCCATTCTGGTGATCTTAATCTTGAAAATGAGCCACGTGTGCAACTGGAAACCAAGGTGGATAATGATGAGCTAAAAGCTGTAGTGGAACCAAATCCATCTCAACCTATGAGTGAATTAGCAGCAAGATTTGACATTAGTATTCCAACAATAGTGGACCATTGGAAACAAATCAGCAAGGTAAAGAAGCTGGAGAGATGGGTACCGTATGAATTAAAGAGCATCAGAAGAGAAATCATCTGGAAGTTTGCCTTTCTTTGCTGTCATGACATAAAGGTGAATCATTTCTACACTGTATTGTTACATGTGATGAAAAATGGATTCTTTTTGACAATCACAAGCATTCAGCACAATGGTTGGGTAAAGATGAAGTGCCAAAACACAGTCCAAAACTGAATATGGATCAAAAAAGACTAACAGTGTCTGTTTGGTGGTCCGGTGCTGATATTATCCACTACAGCTTCATGAAACCTGGTCAGTGGATTACAGCAGATGTCTACTGCAACCAATTGGATGAAATGATGAGGATGCTTGCTATGAAGCAGCTGAGATTGGTCAACAGAGACAGGCCAATTCTCTTGCAAGACAACACTCTACCACATGTTGCACAAACAGCACTGCTCAAACTACAGCAGCTAGACTTAGAAACTCTCTGTCATTCACCGTATTCACCAGACCTTGCACCAACTGCCTACCTCTTCTTCCAGGCTTTGGACCACTTCTTGCAAGGAAAAATATTCAATTCTCAACAAGCTGTGGAAAAGGCCTTTCACAACTTCATCACCACTCGCTCTCCAGGCTTCTTCCCTGCTGGCACAAATAAGCTACTGTCAAGATTGCAAAACTTAAAAACAAATAAATAAATAAATAAGATAGCAAAACTATGTTGATAGTTGAGGTGCATACTTTGATTCATTGTACTGCTTCTTGTTTGAGATATAATAAACTACACTGTTGATTCGAAATCGGACATTTCGTATTTAATGACCTAATATTTCTTCATGATTCAGTCTTGATAGGTTGTGTGTTCCTAAGAATTTATTCATTTCTTTAGGTTATCCAATATGTTGGCATATAATTACTCATAGTAGTCTCTTATGCTCCTTTCTGTTTATGGGTATCAGTTGCACTGCTTTCTCTTTTATTGCTGATTGTATTTGTTTGAGTATCTTTTCTCCTTTTTTTAGACAAGCTAAAGTTTTGTCAGTTTTCTTTATCTTTTTTTAAAAAAACAACTCAGTTTCATTGATAATTTTAATTGCTTCTCTATTCTCTATTTATTTCTGCTCTAATGTTTACCATTTCCTTTCTTCTGCTAATTCTGGGCTTAGCTTGTTCTTATTTTATTCCCCTGAGATGTAATGTTATCTGAAAAGAAATATCTGAGATGTTTCTTTTTTATTAATGTAGGCACTTATCACTATAAATTTCCCTTTCAGAACTGCTTTTGCTGCATTTCATAAGTTTTGGCATTTAATGTTTGTTTAATGTTTCTGTTTGTCCCAATTTTTTAATTTCTCTTTTGATTTCTTCTCTGACTCACTGATTGAGAGTTCGTTCTTTAATTTTTATGTATTTATGAATTTTCCAATATTTCTCCTTTATTGATTTCTAGATTTATGCCACTGTGGTTGATAAAGATACTTGATAAGATTTCAATCTTCTTGAATGGGTTAAGACTTTTTTTGTGGCTTAACATATATTTTTTAGAGTGTTCTATGAGTGCTTCCAAAAATATGCATTCTGCTGGTCTTGGATGAAATGTTCTGTATATGTATGTTAGGTCCATTTGGTGTTTAGTGTTGTTTAAGTTTGCTATTTTCTTATTGATTTTTCTATCTGAATGATCTATCCATTGTTGAGAATACGGTATTGAAGTTCCCTACTATAACTGTATTGCTGTCTATTTCTCCCTTCAATTCTGTTAATGTTTGCTTTATACATTTAGGTGCTCTGATGTTGGGTGCATATATATTCTAAATTATTATATCCTCTTGACTAATTGACCCCTTTATCATTATAGAATGACTTTCTTGTGTTAGTTTTTGACTTAAAGTCTGTTTTGTCTGATATAACTATAGCCTCCCCCATTCTCTTTTGGTTACTATTTGCATACAATATCTTTTTCAATCCCTTCACATTCTACCTGTCTGTGTCTTTAAAGCTAAAATGAGTTTCTTAGAGTCAGCACATAGTTGAATTTTGGTTGTTTTTATTTAGTCCATTCAGTCACTCTATGTCTTTTGATTGGAGAATCTAATCCATTTACATTTAAGTAATTATTGATAGATTAGGACTTACTATTGCCATTTTATTCATAGTTTTCCAACTGCTTTGTAGTTCCTCTGTTCCTTTCTTTCTCTCTTGCTATCATCCTTTGTGATTTGATAGTTTTTTGCAGTGATATACTTTTATTCCTTTGTTTTTACCTTCTATATATCTACTGCTCACTACAAGATTCTCTTTGTGGTTACCATAGGGCTTACATAAAACATTTTACAGTTATAAAAGTCTATTTTAAGCTGATAACAATTTAACTTCAACCACATATAAAACCTTTACACATCAGCTATTCCTTTTTCCACATTTTATGTTATTAATGTAATAATTTGCATCTTTTTATACTGTGTTACCATTAAGAATTTACTGTAGCTATAGTTGTTTTTAATTCTTTTGTCTTAACATCAGTTTTCATGGAATAAGCAATCTAATTTTCAATTGCACATTGAAAACAGAAGAAATTTTGATTTAATCAAGAGCCATATCATTAGTATTAGCTGTAGAATAGCCAAGCCTTATAAACTGTGCCTTTTTAAATATGTGTTTCTTTATGTCAAGGTATGTGTCTCATTCCCTGTTACCACCACTACTCATCACCAGGTACTAGCATGGTGTTTTCTATAGAATAAATATTCAAAGATAACTGCTAAGTATAAATGAAAAAAAAAAAAAACCTTTAAATCACACAATTCTAAGATTTTTCCTGTGAGAATGGAGCATGGAAAAATAAATTTGGGACCCAATTTATTTTTTTCCACTTGAATACCACTGGATTTTATGCTTTTAATCCGGATAGTTTACATTATTTTAAAGTGAACATTAAAACAAAAAAAACCTAATGGACACAGCATTATTCATAGAGAAATTTGAAGGAAAGAAAATCTGAGGATTAATGTCCTTAATATTCATTTCTGACAGCCTGTGTTCAAGCTTGGGTTGTCTGGTCAACATTTGGGTCTGATTCGTAGTTTCCAAATCATGGTGCGTAGTGTTCTAAGTCAATTCCCTAGGAGAGATTTGGGGATAACTTTTCCACAGGTTTTCTCAATTAAAGATGCATCTAGCTCTTTGCCCACATCACCCACATCTGCTCATAAAAAATGAATAATGGAACACACATGTGCTGACTTATGATTCATTTCAGCCTTTTGCAGGTGCAAATGCAAGTTTTAAGGTGCAAAGTGGAGCCACAAATGATGTGGGCTTGTCCAGCTGAAATTCTAGGCTTTAATCATATCTAAATAATTCCTCAGGTAATGTGATCATAGAATTTTACTCAGAAGGAGGGTATAATAAATATTGTATATTGAGCTGGTGTATATTAACAGATGAAGCTACATTATTTAGAGAAAATGAAATGCAGCTAATTTTCACCATATCTGGTATTCGATAAAGCATTATTTTTATATGTTAACCCAAAATTCACCTTAGTATGTTTCAAGGCAACCTTTACCAAAGAAAATAGGAAATAAAATACTTTTATGTGTATACATAACTGCTTCAGAGATTTATATTGACAGTTAACCCAAATCTATGGCAATTACTGCATCTCTTTGTAGCTGGGGTAGACTTCTAGCAAACAAACTAAGTCAACACTCGATTACAAGCAGTAATAGAGGGGCTCACTGGTGCAGATAATCCTAAACAGCAGAAAATCCCCAAACTGCTTATTTTCAGCTTGGATATGCATTTAGAAGATTCTTTTTTCCTGCAGATATCCACATCTAATTTAATTTTCCTAAGTTAAGATTCTTTGAATACTACATCTTACTAATGATTAAATTTCCACTTAATTTTCATTAGCCAGTACACATAAGAGTATACAAGAATATGTCCCTCTCCAGTTAAGAGGGCATAGGTAAGGTAGCTGTTTGAAGATGGAGAACAGAGCTGTGTTTCCAGGGAGACAAATAGCTCCATGATCACCCTTGTTGCCAGATTTCCATGAAGTTTATTAAACAGGGTATGTACCGTGTTTTTGATGCCCAGCTGTATTTCAGTTGTTGTTTTGCTTGAGTAGAGAAAATATCTGTCTCCTTACTCTAGCAAAAAGAAGTACAGCTGCTTGATTTCTTTATGAACAGGAGAAACCCGGGTTATATAGAACAACACACCCCACAACACCACACCACAACACACACTTACTTGCTTTCATTTCACATTGTAAGTATGAAACAGCACCATAATTATGAGAATATATTATTTTCCAAGCAACATATGTGAATATATATCCTTATCCAAGAAAACATAATGGAGAGGAGAGTTTTCCGGGGATCCTTATTTTGAAAAATATAGAGATAGTGGGAGAGAGTTCAAAAGTCAGTGAAAGAGAAAGAAAGAGCAGATTTCCCTCTTGGCTTCATGCTTAAATATATTTATCTCCTCTCATCAAACCCAAGGCAGAGAAAAATGAAAATTAAGCTCTCCTTTACACGTTACTCCTGTTCTAACACCTCTCAACCCAACCTTCCTTTCTCTGCTTATCCAAATCCTGCCCATTTTTCAAAATGCAGCTCAAATCCTGCCTCCCTTGTAAAGCATTCCCTGACCATTTCATCTGGAAGCAATCTTTCCTTCTTTTAAACTTCCACAAGACTTATTTTCCATACCCCACATTTAGCACTTATTATTTACCGACTGGTGGAGATGTAATGCTATCAGAAATGTGGAAGCCATGGCAGAGAATTTTTTATCCTTTTGTATTGAAAAAAAAATTTATTTTTAAAGGAAAATAGCCCTATGAGTTTTTATTGTTCTTTCTAAATCTAAAACCTAGTTTGTTAGATTATGCACTACATTATCATAGCAAAAAGGAAGCACTTAATAAGGCTTATTATATGCTAAATATTGTTCTGAGGGCCTTAGATATTTTAAAAGTTCAAAATACTTTAAAAAATATTAGGTTGTTAATATAGAGGTTTTATATATATAATGTATGTGTGTATATATATGTATATGTAAGCATGTTTGTTGCACCATATATATATGTATATGTGTGTGACTACATATACACATACACATGTGCCTATATGTGTATGTATGTTATAAACTTGCTTTGCTCATATAAATATTATTTTGGAGAATTAAAGTCAAATAATATTTATTCAAGCATTTAATTAACAATAAATTGTTAATAATTATAGTTTTATTATTGCGTTATGCTACTTTTTCATTTATGTAAAAGATAATGATAAAGATTGCTAAACAATAAGGAATCCCGGAATATCCTTAGTATTTTCCGTCTTTGAAGAAGAGATGGAAATTTAGAAGGGAAAGAATCCATGGACTTAGAGTGCTAAAAAAATTAGATTTTATGTTTCTGAACTTACAGCCATCTTCTCTTTGTCCAGCAAATACATGTTAGGTTTTTTCCCCCTAAGGAGAAAATATGGACAAAAGCAAAAACAAAAACAAAAGCAAAAAATATTCAACAATTATCTAGAAGTCCTACTTTAGCATCAACCATCAACTAGCTACAAGTGGTTAACCTCTCTTTTCCTTGGTTTCTTCATCCAGAGATGAGGAGCAAAAATTTGATTAACAGTATTATTTGTTTATAAAGATTTCAAAATCTCTGTTATGATTTCACTGTACAGAACAGAGCCTACCCAAGTGAATTTTAAGAACCAGATCTATCATCAATTTCTAAAATTATGTAACTTAATTTTAATGAAATACAGACAAAACTTTCCATTTCCAGAAGCTGATAAAGATAAAAGTGATTAAAATGAAATTACAGGACCCACATCTGTATCTATATCAGCCTTTTATAGGTTTAGATATTTCTTGAATTGGTGTCATAAGTGTGCTGAAGACAATGGAAATCATTTAAAGGCGATAAGCAGAAAAAGGTCAAAGTCCTTGTCTCCGTGCTGGGTGTATCCTTGGAAAATTCCACGTGTGTTCTGAACTAATGGATACTTTACCTTCTTTCCATGTGCCTTTTTAGCATCTAATGTTAAGTATTAGCATGTCTCTTGCTCTGCAATTCAGTCAAATGCAATCACACTTCTATCACTGGTATCCACGCTTCTGGATTGTGTCTCCAACATTTCCTAGAAAAGTGCCTTGAATTCGAAAGATATTTGTTTAAAAAAACTGTGATGAGATGAGTAAAAGGCAAGAACATAGCCCCATGCCTGTATCAAAAGTTAGTAGGAAAAGTTGACTGCAAAGGAGGCTTCAAACTCTTTTCTTTTAATGTATTTCTTGTTAAAATAACAGCAGCCTAAGGGGAAAAAAGCTCATTTTTATTTTCATTTGTAATGTTGTTCTCTGTTGTGTTGCTTTACTAATCATCTGAAACTATAGATTATTTCCAGTGAAACAGAAAACTCAGAGTGAGGGTTTAAGCTAGATGAACATGCTTAGAATCTCTCTCTCTTTCTGGGCATGTCTGGTTGTCTGGCAAGCTGGACTGATTTTAAAGAGAATGCCAATGAGCCTCATGGATATGATAACTTAGAGGTTAAGAGCTTATTGACACAACCCCCCCTAGACTAAGATATTCAAGCTATTGAGGAACAAAGCCCATCTCTTAGCCACCCAGGCACTGTACCCAATAGAAAAGAAACTTTCCTTAAAAAGGAAAAGCTAGCTGAGGGACCAATTTAATCCAGGACAATGACTTGACTTCAGGTGGAAAAAAATACTTATGCTTCCCAGATTGCCCTCTAGCCCAACCTTATGGATCTCAGGGATCTTAGGAAAGAGAATATATAAATTGACAAACCCAAGATTTAATTAGAAGTGAAGAAAAAAGAACCATTCTGTGCTGCACAAATTGTAATAATAGATGTTTTCTTTACTGTAGTGACTGCGGGAGCACAGAAAGGAAGAGAAATACTCGTTCTGTAAAGGCAGAGAAAATTACCTGAGCGAGCTGACCCAGGATCACTGGGGAAGCAGGAACAGACCTCACCTTGCTAAGTCGGTGGTAAGCAGGAGACAGAAATGGTATGGATGGGAGGTAGGAGGCAGGAGGAATGAGTGCACACAAACATCGTGAGATGGTCTCAAATCCCAAAGCAACTAGAAAGAAAAGATGAGATGGTGTGTTATAAACCATTTTGGTGATGCTTTGTATTATGAAAGAATTATGAAAACTGAAGAATCAGAGTATACGTAGAAAAATATTTATATTTCATAGATCAAAGAAGTCAAATGCAGATTATAAAAGCTATGTATCCCAACATAATTTACTCATCTTAAAAATCTGCTTTTGTTTTACACTTAGGGGACAAAAGGCCATAAGACAGCATTTCACGTTTTTTCTTTGTCAAAAGACATCGTGTGCTATTTTATTTCCTAATATTTAAGGCCGTCAAATTGTTACAGACTATTATTGTTAGTTATTTTTAGATATACTCATGCTTTCTCACTAAAGCCCTGTTACAAGTACTTTTGAAGGGAAAAAGAACACATCTTCCATTTATTTGATTCCCTCTCAATGTGTAACAAAAACCTGGTGCAGAGGTTTGATATATTGAGTTTCACGCATAGCAGGGCATTCATTTGAACTCACACATTAACTATGTCTTGTCTACCAATGAGAAATACAAGACAACAGCTGGGATTGCTACCATTAATCTTAAGCAAGATTTATTATGGTGTCAAATTAGATTCTAAATTTCTATTCTGTAAGAAATTAGAGCATGAATATCACCTCAAAAGACTTTTGTTTTTATATTTTATGATATATATTTCCTTGTATGGTAGTCTTATCAACCATCTGCTAATATTGTGTTTTCAATGTTATTCAGACACAAGTCCATTGGTATGATTAGATCAAACATACATATTTTTTTCCTTATCAGCACATTTTCCTTGCTGCAACAGAGGACATTAATTGGGAGAAAGAATATTGGGAAGGTGACAAAATAATTTGAGAAAAAGGAAAATGTGTCTTTTATAGAGACAAAGAGGAGGTAATTGCAACCAGCCATACAAAAGAAAGCATACCCAAAACTGTACCAACCACCCCCCCGCACTTTCTTTGTATGAAAGGTTTACAAATTCAGCCGTCCTTTGCTTATTTTATTTATCTTTTATTATAATGCATAAAGTGAATGGAAATTCAAAACAGAACTATTTCCTACCCTTTGGTGCCATCATGAGGTCAGAATAACAAAGTACTGAGAAAAGTGATGCCCAGGATTGCCCAAGGTTTATATATTTTCTTTTCATTCAAATGTAATTATCCAGAGAATGAGAGTTTATTTCAAAAATATAATTACCCTTATCATAATTGAAGCCCTATAACACACAAATCATAGCTCATATGTTTACATTGGTAGTTCATTGAGTAGAATACAATTTTAGGCAACTGTGAAATTATAGCTTTGTGAATTTGAAATAAATAAAATATTTATGTTTTGATGTCACATAGACATATACCTAAAGCTTTTAGACCCAAAGCTTTCTGAGTATTTTAAATAAATAATAGCTATGTTTTAGCTTTATGTATTTATTTATTTATGTATTCACCCTATGCTGTCATAGAGCAGCATATAAGGTAGCATGCTATGTTATCTCAAAGGCCTCGAAACACAATGTCATGATATCACAATAAGAGAATATGCTATTTGGGGAATGGAACAAATGACAGTAGCAAAAATATGGCAAAGCAGTGCATTAGAAATAATAGCTAATGAACATCTAAGGACTTCATACCCCAGTAAAATCAAAGTACTAGAATAAATTGAATGATACAGTATTTAAAATCATGACCACACACTACATCTAAAAATTATGAAAATATGTCTTATTAAGTCTCAACCAAACATATCTTGTGTCTTATCTGTATTATTATACCTAGGCTCATAGTAAGTCCATTATTAGCCTTGTAATTTTACAAGTATATCAATAGATTTACAAAATGTTTATTTCTTATCTACTTTCTCAGTCCATTAAACTTTTTTTGTCTGAATTGCTGAAGTTTTCTAATGTGATGAAAATGTGATTCTGCATGATGCCAGGTAATCCCTAAATCTGATTTCTTTTCATTGATTCTCGAAATTCTGTTCGTTTTTCTGTTGGTTTGCCTTCATAACATTTAGAAACTGAAGAGCCCCACAAATTTCATCTGCAAAATATGGACTCCCTCTAAGAGATGGAAAGTTTCACTATGCATGTCTTGCTTTCCTCAGCTTTTCTTATTTACTGGAAAAGCCGCAGAGAGGGGAAAATATAAAACTGCTGAACCAGTTTCTAACTGCCTTTGTTCTTAGTGTTCTCATTGTCTTCATATACCTAGCACTGCTATGAAGTACAGTTTTATTTTCAGAATTATCAAATATATAAACTCCATCACCAACTTTAGTTATAATGAAGGCAGCCTGAGTTTCTTTCTTCTCCTTCTTTCATCTCAGAAACAGACCTTATATTAACACATGGAAATAGCCATACTTAGTTCTCGTTTAACGTCAGTAGTGACCTCCTTTTGTGACTTGGCATCCAGCATTCTTTCAGTAGAATCATAGTGCTAATCCCGGCTTGGCTTTGGGCATATGTTGCCCTCATTTGGCCCCTGTAATACTGCTCAAGATAGATCATTATCTTTAATATGTTTCCCAGGGATAACAAAAGTTAAGTCTCCCTCAATTTTAATAGTATCAAAGGCCCCTTTCACCAATGGGAGTTACCAGAAAAAGAGATGGTTTCTGCCCGGATAAAATGTTCATAGACACTCAGTCTGAGATTAAAACTTAATCACGGAAGCTTGGGAGCCATTGTCTTTGGAGATGAAAGGGAGCTGGTCACCTATAACCTCCCTCCAGTAGGACAAGACTGTTCCTATATCAGACACTATGCAATATTTAAATACCTAAATATAATCTTATCATAATCCTATTCATCTCATTCGGTACGACGGTTTCTTTCCATTCTAATGACATATTTTTTTTTTTACTTCATTGTGTTAGTCAAGTTATTTCAGAGAAATAGAACCAATAGAATGAGTGTGTGTGTGTGTGTGTGCGTGCGTATAAATATATGCATTATTTACCATAGAGAATACTTTCTGAGAAATGCATTGTTAGGCAATTTCATGTTTGTGTGAACAACATCAGCGTAATTATACAAACTTAGACAGTATAGCCTGCCATATGCCTGGGTCGTATGGTCTAGCCTATTGTTCCTAGGCTATAAATCTCTACAACATGTTACTGTGCTGAATATTGTAGGCAATTGCAATGAAATGGTAAGTATTTTTGTATCTAAACATATCTAAATATAAAAAGATACAGTAGATATACAGCATAAAAAAATGTTTTAAAAATTGTACACATTGTAAAATGTCCCTTATTATGAATGGAACTTGCAGTACTGGAAGTTGCTCTGGGTGGGTCAGTATGTGAGTGGTGATTGAATGTGAAGGCCTGGGACATTACTGTACACTACTGTAGACTTTATGAACACCATACTCTTAGGCTACTCTAAAGAAGTTAACCTTAGCTTACTATAACTTTTGTACTTTATAAACTTTTTAATTTTTTTTAACTTTTTGACTCTTTTGTAATAATATTTAGCTTAAAACACAAACACATTATATAGTTGTACAAAAATATTTTTTTCACATCCTTTTTTTAAGTTTTTTTTATTTAAAAATTTTTATTTTGTTTTACTTTTTAAAGTTTTTGTTAAAAATGAAAACACATACACACACTTTAGCCTAGGCCTACCCATGGTCAGGATCATCGATATCACTGTCTTCCACCTCCACATCTTGTCCCACTGGAAGGTCTTCAGGGACAATAGCATGCAGGAAGCTGTCATCTCCTATGATAATAATGCTGCCTTCTAGAATTCCTCCTGAAGAACGTGCCTGAGGCTATTTTATAGTTAACTTTTTTATGTAAGTAGGAGGAGTACATTTGAAAATAATGATAAAAGAGTATAGTATAGGAACTATATAAACCAGTAAGATAGTTGTTTATTATTATTATCAACTGCTATATACCACATGTCATTGCATGTGGTTATATTTTTATATGATTGACAGCACAGTAGGTTTGTTTACACCAGCATCACCACAAACAGATGAGCAACGCATTATGCTACAACATTACAACTATGACATCACGAGTCCTTAGGAATTTTCTAGCCTCATTACAATCTTATGGGACGACTGTCTTAAAAGCAGTCCATCATTGAGTGAAACTTCATTATGTAGCATATAGCTGTATACACACACACACACACACACACACACACACACATGCACATACGCATATATATGGAGAGAGAGAGAGAGAGAGAGATTATGAGAACTTGCTCATGCAATTATAGAGCCAAAAATATCCCATGATCTGCTGTCTGCAAGCTGGAGAATCAGGAAAGCCAGTAGTATAATTCAGTCCAAGTCTAGAGGACTGAGAGCCAGAGGAGCTAACGGTGTAATTCCCATTGAGTCTGAAGCCCTGATAACCAGGGGTGCTGATGTCAAGGCCAGAAAAAGATGGATGCCACAGCTCAAGAAGAGAGACCAAATTTGCCCTTCTTCCACATTATTGTTCTATTTGAGCCCTTAAGGGATTAGATGATGAGGGTTATCATCTTTATTCAGTGCATCAATTCAAATACTTATCTCTTACACAAATACCCTCACAGACACACTCAGAAATAATATTTTACCTGATATCTGGGCATTCCTTAGCCCAGTCAAGTGACTCATAAAATCGACCATCATTCATTATGTAGTTGGGAGGGGGGAAGGGAATGTAGGAGATAAGTATGTGAGTATCTGATTCAGTTGGAATCTAAGAAAAGAGTTCAATTTATAACAGTAAGTATTCAATGCATACAATGTGTGACACAGGTTATGGAAGGGAGCAGGGAAGAAACTCAGAGACTACCAACAGCAGGGAACCACTACTAAGTGCTGGATGGAAGAGAAAAATGGATGAGGCGGAGTGGATAGAGCCCAGGGCCTGTTGTCACTTGGTGAAAGGTGAAACCACATCGCTCCTGCCCAAGAGGAGCTGGAGCCATGCAGGCCCCAGACACAGGTGGTACAACTGAGACTTCATCTCCCTTTCTTTTCCCTTCCTGCTGCCTTCCAATCGCTGGCCAATGACTTTTACTGTGCAAACCTGTCAGAACCCCTCAATAAGGAAACCTGAGATATGCAGCCTACAAGGATCAGCCTCCCAGACACAGGAAGCAGAGCAGTGGAAGAAGCAGAAATGCATCTGGAAGCAAACTGTCCCCAGACTGGCACAGAACCTTAGGCCAGTAGGGAGGAAGTATATATATTGGGAGAGGAAGAACAAAATCTGAATGGCTATAAATGCCTGGTATACACTTTCTCTAATTCACTGTTTTGTGTTAGGTATTATTGTTTTAAAACAATTGATGATTGGTTCTTCCAAATCAAAAAACCTTTCTCTAAAACACACACAAAATGACACATAAATATTTTTTATTTCTTTGAAAGGCTGCAATTAAGAATCATGTATAATTTATTAACATTAATTTCTCTTTATAAAAGATATTACTTCTCTCTGCTTAAAATGGAGTTACTGTGAAAATAATTTTCACCTAAATTAGTTTTTCATTTTATTTCCTGCTGCTAGTAATGAAAACACATCTCCCAGCAGTGATGAAAGCATAATTTCCAATGGTTCACAGCAAAGAAAGTTTTCATTTTTGATAAACTGGATACAGTCAAAAGCATAATTACAACTTTGAAGCTATTTTATCTCAATTAAATGCATCTTTAAATTACAATATTGAAGAACTTCTTGTCTCACTAATGATACTATAATTTTTAAAACTTTTAATTACTGCATTCAACGAACTTTTAGACTAAGAAAACAGATCTATGTACTATTTGTGTAATCCATTAATTAACTTTATAAAATATTGTTTTATTTATACCATCAAATAATTACTGATTTTTTTATATTATCTTTTGATGTATTAATAATTCAAATAATGCGTAGTAAAAGACATATACATGTACATACCAAATATAGCCAATTCTAATTTTCTATCACACTTTTTTTCCAGGACTTTTTGTATAATACGTATGAAGTTTAAACTGAATCTAAAAATTCTATGATTTTGGTGGCAATCTGTCAGAAAATGTTAATTGAAACAAAAAAGCAGTAAGCTGACTCATAAATTCATTAAATAGAAATCACGCCCTACTTCCCCTTTCTATACCTAAATTGCTTCTAACCCAACCTGAGGATAATTAAGGAAGTGTTTCATGTGTTATTTTGATGTTAGCCAGGGTAATAACAATTTTAGTTATAATAGGCAAATTATATTCTCTGACCCCAATGCATGGGACCTGCCTTCCCCCTTTAAGTTGCTTTTTCTTGTTGTAAGCAGTATCTGTGCTTTTTCACAGAGCTTCTTTATTGATACCTAATTTTCCAACCTCTTGTTTTTTGATTGTTACAACCTTGGTAATAATGCAAAATTGAATACTCTATTGGCTCTTCATTGAATTAGAATATAAAGTTTAATCTTATTAAAACGACACACAAAGCTCTTCATAACTCGGCTCTATCAGCCTCATCTCCTACTGCTCCCCCTTTCAAATTTTTGCTGCAACAGTATCAAATTACATACAGCCCTCAAAACATGCCATATTAATTATTTGGAACATGTTGTTCCTTCTACTCAGAATGACCTTATCTACATTAGGTCTTTTGGATGATTTCTCATTCTTCAACAACCATGCAAATTACCATTTCCTCTCAGCAGTCCTCTGTAGACAGTTAATTTTTCCCTCCTTACATCACTAGACAGTATGAAGATTATTCATTTGGATGTAAAACTTTCTAGCGAGCATCTTGAAGGCACGGATCATGTGCTTATCATTGTGCTTGCAAATTATAGGTGCTCAACAGATATTCTGACAAATTAACCAAGAATTTGTATTGTAAGCTCCTAAAGCAGTGCATTCGAATTGAAAAAACGACTTACTATATTAAAAGTATTTTATGATGGTTTTTGATAAGTCCGATTTTGAAAATTTACAAAAATAAGAAAATTGTCTTGTCGATAAATTCCAATTTCTAGAAAAGAAATGGAATTATAAATCTTCAGCATTTTTACATTAAATACTTGGGCCAAACATAAGATGACACCTTTGATCCTATGGATTTTTGTGCTATTTTCCTAGGTGAAACTTGAAGTGTGTGCCAATTTTAAAAGAGCAGTAAATCTTGAGGAAACTCTAACTAATCTTCCTCTGAAATCCCAGAATAATTGAGTGGTAAGAATCTGTGAGACAAATGACTCACACCCAATCAAGAAATCTTCATTACTATGATAGATCTTCATCAGCCTTTGCTGAACATTTCCTACAGCAGTGAACTCATGCCTTTGTTGGTCAGCCCTAATTATTAAAAACATGTCTTCTATACATAGACAAATTCTACCCCCATGATGTCCCACAGCTGCTTTGCCTCAAAGTGACTACACAGAGGTCAATAATTTTCATGGGACTCTTCACATGTTTGAGGTTAGCTGCATGCATTCTTGTCTCCAGAAGAAGATACTTATCCCCATAATTGGCTTCCAGGCTCATTTTGGGGCCGACCTTCTTCTAGACAATTGCTGTTTGCATATTACTGTTATTTGTAAATAATTAGATCATAACTTTTGAACATTTAATAATCAGAAATCTAGCATTTAATAATCATTTACTAATCAGAATTCTAGCTGCATTCTGCCAACATTCAAAGTACCACCAAAATAAGCCATAGAGTACATAGTGAGCAAATGATCATCATTAAAAAAAATATAATGACAGAGCACCAACAACATACTAGAAAACTGAAGGGAATTCTAATAGATAAAGTGCCCAGAGGACACAAAATGAATATTCATTTTTTATTGATTTTGCTTTGTACTTTTCTGAGAAATTACAACACACATCTTGGCTATGTAAATCTTAAAAAGTCACTCACTGGACTGCACTTTTGTCCAATGACAAGACTATACACCTAACGCAAGTTAGGCCAACAAGACTGATGCTTCCAAGAATATGAATTTTAAGTGAATACACAGTTTGGTTTAAAGGTGACTGATGCTGTGTCTTATAATGGCAGTACTTTAAAAAGAAAATCATGGTAACAACCTAAACTTCCTTCAAATGATGAATTAATAAAATTTGAGGTATCCATAAATTGGAATATTATTCAGCTATAAAAAGGAATGAAATAATGATATTAAATACATGCTACGACATGGGTGAAACTTGAAAACATTACACTATGTGAAATTAGCCAAACACAAAAGGCCACATATGGTATGATTCCATTTCTACTATGAAATATCCAGAATAGGCAAATCCATAGAGACAGAAAGCAGATTAGTGGTTTCCAGGAGATGTCAGGGAGAGGAGTTATGGGGAGAGAATGCTTAATGGTTAGGGATTTCCTTTTGAGATGATGTTCTGGAACTACATAGTGGTGATGGTTGCACAGCATTATAAATGGATTAGATGTCACTAAATTGTACACATTAAAATTGTTAAAATGACAAATTTTATGTTATATGTATTTTACCACAATAAAAAAATCATCAAGAAAATAAAAGACAACCATTAATTCCTGGTTCTGAGATCCAAAACCTCCATAGTTTCTGTCCTTCCTAAGGTTGGCTTATTTGGCTTTTCCTCTTATTTTATGAGTTAGTAGTTTCCTAATAATTTCCTTTCTGTCTATGTTTTCTATTATCAATTTTTATTATTTTCAAACAACAAAACCCCTAATTCTCATATCTGTTGTTAAAAGTGTATAGTGAATGGTGCTCACACTGTAGTAATATTCTCCAGGGATTAGGAGGTTGGGGGGAGCGTAAATTCACAACTAATGGATGTGGTGAGCATTGTAGAGGGGAAGGGCAGCCTCTAATCCTCACTTGGGTGAGGCAAAGACATAAAATGTAACCAAAATCTTTGCACCCTCATAATATACTGAAAGAAAAAAAAAGTGTATAGTGACACAACTTTGGAAGATCAATTTGGCAATTATAGTAAAATAGTATCTAAATATAGCTATAGCTAAATATTTATTGGCAGAAGTAGGAACAAATAAATTGTGCTACACTTACACAAAAGGATTTTATACTGAAGTTAAAATGAGGGAACTAAAACTACTAATTTAAAAAACAGTATGGAAGAAATAAAGTACCACAGATAGTTTGAAATACATATAGAGCATTTACGTAAAGTTTTAAAACACACAAAATACATTATTTTTAATTGACACATATTTGTACACATTTCTGGAGTACATAAAATATTTTGTTGCATGCATAGAATGTGTAATGATCAAGTCAGAGTATTTAGGACATCCATCACCTCTAGTATTTATCATTTCCATGTATTAGAAACATTTCAAGTCCTCTCTTCTAGCTATTTTGAAAAATACAATACATTGTTGTTAACTATAGTTACCCTACTTTGTTATCAAATATTATAATTTATTCCTTCTGTCTACATATAGGTTTGTACCCATTAACTGATCTCGTTTCACTTCCCCACCCACCCATATACCCTTCCTAACCTCTGGTAACTATCATTCTACTACTTACCTCCATGAAATCAACTCTTTAGCTCCCACCTGACTGAGAACATGTAATATTTATCTTTCCGTGCCTGTCTTATTTCATTTAATGTAATAACCTACAGCTTCTGCCATATTGCTGAAAATGACATGATTTCATTCTTTTTTATGGCTGAATAGTATTCCATTGAAAACACATTGTATTTTTGTTTTTGCATGCATATATGGTAATTTTTTTTAAATGTAAATGTTAAATACCAAATTTACAATAGTAATAAAGTAGCAGATTTTAAAACTCCTCATGAGGAGTCTTAATATGGTAGGATTTGACAAAAGTAGGTAATAGTCACTTAGATTTTCTTTGTATTATTTACAGATTGCTCTCTACTTTTTAAATATTTCATAACAAATGTAGATAAAAGAATGCATATCTTTAAAACTATCACCCATTTATACAAATATTTAAATTTTGACTAAGTATTCACCATGAATTAAAGGGTAAAAAAATGAGTATAAGTAAAAATGAATGGGGGAAAAAAAGCTGGTTACATGGGAAAAAAATCAACTTAATCCTGTCCTCATTTCATATGCCAAAATAAACTAGCAATGAAATTAAAGAGTCAAATGTAAAATCCCAATGAACATTTTAAAAGAAATGGGAGAGTAGGCAAAACATATCTACTCTAGGGATATATTATATCATAATGTTAAAATCAATAAAGTCATATATGAATACACTAATCATTGTTTTTATTGAATATCAGAAATGTTGAAATATTTAAATAAATAAATTTTTCTTTAGATGTTACTGAGACAATTAAGGCTATCAAGTATGATCAACTTTAAATATCCCCCTCCACTTTTTTTTTATTGTTTGTTATTATAGGGGTACAGATGTTTAGGTTATGTATGTTGCCCTTGCCCCCCCCTTCCCTCAAGTCCCAGTTTCAAGCATGTCCATCTCTCGGATGGTGCACATTGCACTCTTTGTGTATGCATATACCTGTCCCCTCTTCCCCTTCCCCCTTTCCCCCTTCCCCCTCACCCCCTGCCTGACATCCAATAGATGTTATTCTTATATGTACACTTATGTGTTGTTCAGTTAATACCAATTTGATGGTGAGTACATGTGGTGCTTGTTTTTCCATTCTTGGGATACTTCACTTAGTAGAATGCGTTCCAGCTCTATCCAGGAATATACAAGAGGTGCTATATCACCATTGTTTCTTAAAGCTGAATAGTACTCCATGGTATACATATACCACATTTTATTAATCCACTCATGTATTGATGGACACTTGGGTTGTTTCCAC
>RJWJ010023283.1:0-25990 GCA_004363605.1 Indri indri
ACCTGTGAATAACCTTACATGGCAAGAGGGACTTTGCAGATGTGATTAAGGACCTTGAGATGGGGAGGGTATCAGGTATTATCCAGACAGGCCTGATATAGCCACGTGAGTCCTCGAAAGTAGAAGACGCCCAAAGAAGGCAGGTCGGAGAGAGAGTGGCCGTGAGAAGTCCTCCTCCTGCCTGTGCTGCCTGTGGAGATGGGGAAGGGGCCAGGGGCCAAGGAAGGCAGTGGTCTCGAGAAGCCGGGATCGACTCCTTTACAGCCATCGAGAAAATGGGACCTCAGTCCTGCAACCACAGGAACTGAATTCTGCCAACAAGAATGAGCAGGAAACAGATTCTTCCCTAAAGCTTCCAGAAGGGAACACAGCTCCCGACGTCTGGATTTCAGTCTGAGGAAACCCACACCACACTGCTGACCCACAGAGCTGTAAGATAGGAAGTTTGTGTTGTTTTAAGCCACTAAGCTTGTGGTATTTTTTACAGCAGCAATAGAAAACTAATAGTCACCTTGGCCGGTCCGTGGAGGGGTCCAGCCTCCAGACCACAGCACCAGGAAACTTGACCCCACGGTCAGTATTAGATCCAAGCAGCACTGACCTTAACCCTTTGCCTCCCAATCTTATTTAATTCTCACCAACTCCGTGACACAAATAGTAACACCCTATCCCCATCTGCCTGAACCTCAGAGTCGTTAAATGGGATGCTTATCGAGTGCCTTCTCAGTATCATGCGACAGTACCTCATTTAATTCTCACAACACTCTCAGGAGATGGAAACTAGTGTCTCAGCACTTAACGTATAAGAGAAGGTAGGTAACTCTGCCAAGGCCACAGAGCTAAAGGTGGCGGCTCTCTGCTGGAAGCCAGGCCGCCGCCTCACCATTAAGTTACCTGGAGTCATACACTGGCTTCCTGGAGAGCATTCTCTGAGACGAGATGAGTGAGCTCCAGAGTAATCCCATGGGGGGTGCGGGGAGAGGACTGGGCAGAGAAGTTGAACTGGGTGTAGTTGCAGTTGCAGCAGCCACTGTGACCTGCCAGGAAGCCCCGGAGCCAGACGACCCTTAGCTTAGCGTTGTCCCAGCGGGGGAGGGAGGGAGCGCTCTGATCCCCATCGATCACTGGCTGTCCAATGTCTTGGGGAGGGGGTGCGACTCCCCAGGCGAGTGGCTATCTTTGACTGAGAGCGAGCTCTCTGTAGAGGGGCTCAGCTGGGAGCCACTAACTTTCAGGCAGCTGGGGAGGAAAAGTGCATCAGTCCTGCAGGGCGAATCTGGGTGGCACACTACAGTGTCCACTGTGCCGGGAGGCAGCTGTGCTGTTGGCACCAGGAAGGAGGTCAGAGCGGGGGCAAGTCAGGGTGGGGAGACCGGAATGCGGGCTCCAGAAGCCTTGAGCGGTGGGCGCATTCAGTTAATCAGAGAAGAGCAGGGTGACGGCCATCCAGGTGGGGAGCAGTGTGAAAGCTGGGAATGTTCCAGCAGCAGCTGAAGGGAGGAGCTTGTGTAGGGAGGTTCGTAGGTATTTAAAAGAGGCTGGGAGCCTAGAATGCTGTGAGGGAGTTTGGGCTGTCTTCCCTGGGTCCCCGGGGCATGCTCAGGAACCCATCACAGGGCTGTCTGCCCTGGAGTACATGGTCACTGGATGTTGAATTCCCACTGTTGCCCCTAGAGGGTGTGTGCAGCCAGTCTCTCAGGCCTCATACCTATGCTTACGTGGGAATCGGACACAGGGAAGAGCTTGGGCCAGAAGACCAGAGCTTGTCTGGGCCCCACTGGCTGGGTGACACTGGGTAGGCACTGCCCCTCTGGGCATCTGCAAAATGACAGCTCGGAGTAAAGGGGCTCACCTCCCAACTCTAAGCGTCCAGGCATCTGGCTTCACCCCCACGTAGGCCACAGAGAGACCCGAGGCCGTGGGCCTTTGGCCGAGGAGAGGCCCCTCTCCAGCCCTCTGTGTTTCTGCCCTGCCTGCCCAGGTCGGGTAGGAGCACCGAGGGAGTGCAGAGTCCCCTCCCAGAAGGCCCGTGGTTCCTCTCTCTCGTCTGCCTGTCCCCAGCAGGCCTGACCGGTTGGAGTCTGTCAGCTTTCCATTGCCCAGAACACTCTAATTTCTCCCAGACTGTAAATAGCCCACAGGCATGTATGTGAGCTCTGGGGGCTTTGGCCTGGGGGCAAACCGCAGGCACAGCCTATGTCTTTCTCTGCAGGAGTTTGCTTTCAGAGAGAAGGGGTTTTTCTCCCGGTGTCCTCGTGAGTGTCCCCAGGCAAGGGGTCTCCACTAGCCCATGGGCCCAGCTGTGGGCCTGCCATTGTGGCCCAGAGAGGACTCCTCGCCCTGGCCCTGGCAGGAAATATCTGCTCCCAGAGCGCTGGGTCAGGACACTGAGTTCTCCTGCAGAAGCCCTGGTCTGCCGGGAAGCTTTCGAGCTAGGATTGGCCTTGGTCTTCAAAATAGCCCTGGAGAGCCACCAGGCTGAGAGGGTTTTCTGCTTCCCAGAGAGGAAAATGGAGAATCAGAGAGGGGCAATGGCTTATCCAGGGCCCTACGGCGAAGGAGAAAGAACCAGATCTTCCCTCCTGAGAGGAGCAGAGCTGAGGGAGCAGAGGGTGGACCCTGGCACCATCCTGCTGCCAACACTTATTCACTATGTGACCTTGCACAATTTACCAAACCCCTGAGCCTCAGTTCCTGTATCTGTGAAATGGAATAATAACGTTCCTACCCCACAGGATTGTTAAGAGGATTAGATATTATTTGTGAAGCAGTAGGAACAGTGCCTGGGGGGTAGAAGGCACTGCAAATGCTGCTGCTAGTGCAAAGATGCAGCATCTCTTAGGAGGAGTTGAAGCAGAAGGAAACTCTGGAGGAGAGATCCACTCCTCATTCGAGGAATGCCGGCCCCGCTGGAGAGGAGGCGGGTGCTCATGGGGCTGCGGGCTCCTTACCCCGCCCCGCCCCCTCCTGCCAACTCTGCCCGCCAGGCTGGGGGGAGAAGCACGGCCAGAAAACCACCCTGTTGGCTCTAGAACATCCTCTCAGGGAGACAGGACCCTCCAGGCCGAACGGGACCTTAGAGATGCTCCAACCCGCCGGGAGCCAAAGTGGGCCACAAGGCAGAGCTGGGACTTGCAGCGCCCCCAGGGGACTGGCTGCAGGGTCCCTGTCTCATCCACCACCTGCCCCCAGCCCAGTGCCTGGCCCAGACCGGCCCGGAGTTCACGCCTGCTGATCTTTTCGCACCCTGGGGAAAAGGACATGATGAGAACCAGGGTCGTGAGTTCGGATCAGAGGTGAAATTGACGCGAACATCTGGCATCTCCTGCGCTTCGTGCAGCCCAGCACCTCCGCCCACTCCCCCAGCCAGGCCTGTCCCCGAGGGTCCCTGATTGAGGCTGTTCCCCAAGACTGCTATCCAGAATTCCTGCACAGCTTACTGCTGGAAGGCAGTCTTCTCCTCTGATAGACTCATGCTAATGGTAGGTAGCATACAGGACTCAGTTTCTTTCTTCATTTCTTTTCTTTTTTAAATTAGAGACAGAGTCTCTCTCTCTCTGTCACCCAGGCTGGAGTGCAGTGGCGTTATCATAGCTCACTATAGACTTAACTCCTGGGCTCAAGCGATCCTCCTGCCTCAGCCTCCTGAGTAGCTGGGACTACAGGTGTGCACCACAACACCCAGCTAATTTTTTAATTTTTTGTAGAGACAGGGTCTTGCTATGTTGCCAGGCTGGTCTCAAACTCCTGGCCTCAAGTGATCCTCCTGCTTCGGCCTCCCAAAGTGCTGGCATTACAGGTGCGAGCCACCACGTCCAGCCCTAGGGCTTCATTTCTTTATCAATCATCTATAGCTATTGAAATCAATCAGTCTCTCCAACTTTTCACCACTAAGAACCCTTTTTAATATCCTTCCCCTACAAAGCCCTCTCAGTTTGAAGGACATTGCTCTCACTCTGCATTGGTGTCCAAGGCCAGCCGTGTATTGAACAGGTACGGTTTGGCCAGTGACCACATACTATGTGACTCTGGTGACAGCATCTTGTCCACCAACCATGACCTAGAAATTCCTATGATGTCATCTGTGACCAATTACAATTCCGATCAGCACACACTAACCTGGGATATCACACAGAGTTAATTTAATTCTAATTAAAAGCAAAAAAGAAAAAAAAAACTTGGTGTTTTAGTTAGCTTCATCACAGGTAATATAGGATTTCCTGTAGGTTTTGTGAAATGTTCAAAACAGCTGTTGGCAACCTGCTACAGGTTGTCTACAGGTGTCTAGCTGGGAACCACTGGCTGTGTCATCCCTAAGTACCCTTTAGCTCTGACTCTCTGAGTATCTTCTTGCCTGGAGTGGGAGCCTTAACCCAGAGGAGCAAGGAATAGTGGGAATGCAGGGACAGGGACAGGGAGCCCTCCCGGGCCTCTAAGAGTCATACCAGCTGGGTAGCCACCTACTCTGCTAATGCATGGCCTAGGCCTGGTCACACACCCACCCCAACAGTGGGTAGACAGCCCATACTACCAGAGCTGGAAGGGACATTGGCAATCACCTGGTCCAGCTACTTTGTTTCAGAGGTGAGGAAACTGAGGCTGAGAGAGTGAAAGTGACTTGTCCAAGATGACACAGCCAACGCGAGCCAGAGACAGGTTTGAGACTTGAATCTCTGGCTCCCATTTCGATCACAGGACGCAAACAGCCCAAGCATGGTGAAATTCCAGGTTAGCCTGTGCCGTCCCTGTTCGTACAGACAATGCACTCATCACCTAAGCACAGAGCAGGACGTCGGAGAACATGGCCTTGATCTTGAGCGAGCACCACCTACCAAGCCCAGACACTCTAACCCTTTCTCAGCACCTGGAAGTTGATGCCTGGGTATTTCTCAGTCCTCATCGATCTCCGTCTCATCTTCCCACCCACACCACCCACAGGGGCAGATCCCCCAGCTTCTGCTGAGAGATGCCTGCCAGTCCTGCTTAGCGTCCTCACTCTGTGACTGCAGGATGGATGTGAACCCTTCCTCCCATCCAAAGGCCCGTTAATTATAGATGCAGCATTGGCTATTAACATTTTGAACTTGATTTGAAAGAGCTACTGACGAAGAACCCTCGGAGCTGGTCCCGCTAAAGAGGTGCCAATCTCTCCTCCGCCACCCACCTGCCTCCCTGCGCAACGTGGCGGCAGTGCAGGCACAGACCTCGCTGGGTAATGAGTTATATGTTCTATTAAATTTGTTTCAAATGTTTGTTGAATTTTCTCCCCTGCAATGTGCTGCTTTGTAGTTTGGCCCTGTTTGGGAAAATTAATCAACAGCTGGGCTTCTCATGTTGATCATCCGCCTTCCCTGCAGTGGGCAGGAGGTTAATGAGTATTTTGGGGAGCAGAAGGAGGAGGATGGAAAGTGGTTGACCCTTCCTCGCGCAAAAGCGGGAGGCAGTTGTGCAAGTTCGTCTCTGGGTCCTCTTAAATACGCTCTGTGGGTAGGAAGCAGTGTAAACGGGGTGGAACCGGGTTCTCCAGATCCAGGCCAAGGTGGCATGTGCCTGCCGGCCGGTGGGAGCTCAGCAGAGAGAACCCTGGGACCAGCAATCAGGGACGTTGTCCTGGCCCACCTGTGCTTTGCTGGAGGAGCAGTGATGGTTCAAGGCAAGCAAGGGCCTTCGAACCATCACCTGGGGTCAGAGAACTTGGGTTTACATCAGGCAAAAGCACTAGCCCAAGGCGACTTGGCCTCACTCATTCATCCGTTCTGTCTGTGAGCATTTACCGAGCATCTGTGATAGGCCAGATACCGTGATCAGCCCTCGGTCTCGCTTCCACTGCACTAGACTAGATGTGGCCTAAGGTCTCTTTCAGTCCCCAAGCTCTTTAAGTCTCCCCCACTCCTCCCACTTCCAGAGCAGGTTTCCCTGTTAACACCTCCTTTGTGGCACTTACCATAATTGCAACAAAATAATCATTAAAAAATAATCAGCTCCCACCCACTAGATTGTAAGTTCCATGAGAGTGAGGACTGAGTGGGTTCGGTTCCGCCCTTTGGCTCTGGCCCTTGGCACGGTGCCTTGCTCACAGTGCGCGCTCAGTGCACGCATGCTGAATTAGTCCGGGCATTCGGGAAATGTGTCTTAAGTGCCAGTGTGTGTCAGACACGTGCCAGGCCAGGGAGACACGGTGAGCCTGTCTCTGCTGTCCAGTGGCTGGAGGGTGAGGCACAGTGGAGGCTACGGCACAGGCTAGTCTCCTCCCTGCTTCGGGTGTTCTGCAGGCAGCTTATGGTGGCCTTCCGGACCCTCTGGTTGCTTCCGTTCCCCTCTCTCCTACTATTGCTGGAATTCCAGGGCCACCAGTGGGGGCTGCTTTGGGTGTGCAATGTCACGTCGATGCCAGCGGTACACATGTGTCATGTGCTTTCCTGTTTACAAAACCCCTTGCCGGGCAAGTGCCTGCTCCTTGCCAAGAAGAATGCCAGCCCTGAGCTGCTGCACTCCCTCACCCACCCGTCTGTCACCCCCTGCTCCCAGCTCTGAGGGCTGGGACAGAGGAGCTCCCAGGTGGGGAGTCTCATCTGTGATTTTCCAGGGAGAAAGAGTGACACGTGGCCCACAAGGCAGAAAGAGAATAGCTTGACCAAATGCCGGCCACGGCGGCCTCGCCAATGCTGAGCCAACCTCGCCGGACCTAATTAGTGCGTCACTGATAAAGCAGCAGCTGACAGCAGACGCGTACAGGGAAAAGAAACCCTGCATAAGGCAGGAGGAGCAGAGGGCCAGAGGGATGGGAGGGAGAAAGGGGTGGAGGCCACCTGTCAAATCCATTCCCCACCCTGCCTCCCTGTGCTGAGGAGGGGATGTCCAGGGCCTGTGGGGCTGAGACATTCTGTCTGGTCCCCATGCAGGGGGAAGAAGGATAAAGGTTAGGACTGGAAGCCCCTGGAACATTCACTCTCACCTATGTCTGTCCAAAATGAATAGGCTGCCAGTGACCTGAGGCTACTCTGTACAGTTGTGTCAGGTGTGCACTGCACAACTCCAGAGGTGCCGTTGAAATGACAATCATAGATTTATGTATGTATTACTTCAGTTTTCTGGCAGATGTCAGTAAAGTGTCTTGAGGAAGGGCACTTTTTCTCATTTGCACAGATATGCTACCTGGCTCTGGTCCCTCCAGAAGCCTCTCTGAAGGTGCATAGACACCTTCTGACGGTTCCCAGACACTGAGGCAGTTCAGGGAGACCTGAGGAGATGGTAGTTGTGGCCAAGGAAGGACATTTGGGATCAAGTTCAGGCCGTGCCACTTGCCGGCTGTGTGACCTGGGGTGCTCCTGGGGACTCAGCTGCAGTTCTGTTAAAACAAAGATTTTTTCCTCCTCTGCTTCGATGTCCTTGTCCCACCTGTGGTCCCTCTTCCTTCTCTAACTATTCTCTTCCCTGAGAGTCCCTCCCAAGTTCAGAGAAGGCACTCCTGGCTAGTAAGGGCTTGCTGAGCAAACTCTTGGGAGGTATTTACATCTTACTAGAGACGGCTGTGCTGGGTGTGTGCATGGCGGACAGCCCCTGGAGGAGGTGGGGAGCAGGCAGGGGCGGGGCTCTGGGCCTCACCACTGACCCCATCCCGTCACCCCTCCAGACAGGCTGGCCCAGCCCTGGTGCTGGCGATGCGCAGACAGGAGGAACAGAACTCGGATTTCTCGCCACCCCCTTGGCGCCAGGCCTGAGCCAGGCACCTTTTTCTCTTATCTCCTTTTGCTCCATAACAGCCCTGCAGGGAAGAAATCACCTTCCTAGAGAGAGAGCCCCCCTAGAGAGAGGCCAAAGCAGGCTGGAGGCATCAGTTTGCTCCGGGAAGAGGCTTACTGATTCCAAAGCCCGAGCTCCGTCCCCCAGGCCGGGCTGCCCTGACTGCAGAGGGGCCGGGAGTGACAGGAACCCGAGTGTCCTGAGCACCCGTGATGTGCCAGGCTCTGTACCGCGTGCCTGTCACGTGTAATTTCACCGTCTTCTCTCCCGCGTTTGCTGTTAGATGCGTGCTGACGACGGAGGCAGAAAGGGCTGAGACAGGCTTGTGGCGGGAACTCCCAGGGCACGTTTGCACCTTACGTTAGGAGGCTCCCAAAGTAGGAAAGGTTTCAAGACTCTCAGGGATAAGGCTGAGATGGTGGAATAGGAGGCAGTGGGAGCAAGAGTTAGCGACAATGACGTTATTACAGCCAGTTACAGCGATGATGATGACGATGATGACGGTGACGGTGACGACAGGATGCTGTCAGCAGCCCCATGCAGGCAGGCCCCTGCCTGCATTTAAAGGCAAGGAGCCTTCTATGACACCTTCACTTCCCCACTCTGGCCTCACCTCCCTGTCCTGCGTCCCTGTCCCCAGGGCTGAGCCCTGTCTCAAGCTCTTGCACTCTCTGAGGGGCGGTGGCTGCTTCCAGACACAGAGGATCAGGGCGTCTCTCATGCCTTCCGGGCCCTACCCCCTCTGGGAACAGAATGAAGCTTCTCTGCGAAGGCTGGGCCTGAATCTTCAGGGGTTTCTGGGCAAACACTGACAACATATGGCCCTAATCGCTCTGCCTTAGGTTTCATGGTTTCCTTGGTGGTTTTAAAAAAAAATCTTGGCATTTTTAAGTGCCAAAAAACATTGCCTCTAACCTTCTGCGAAAGGCTATGTTGGGCATCAGGGGAGGGCTTTCCGAGCATGTCGAGGAGCATGTGCTTGGACCACGGACGGGGCAGGGCGCAAGGCGGGGCCACAGCAGGGAGGGTGCACTGGCTACCGCCCTCCGCGCAGCTGAGCTGCAGGCCAGGCTGTGTGTGCTCATGCACACGCAGGCAGTGGCATGTATTCCCGATGCACGTCGTGTGACTCATACGTGTGGGCTCTGTGTGTGCTGTATGGACTAGTAATAGACGTACGTATGTACTGAAGAGCAAGTTAGGGACAGGATTTAGGCCGCCGCCCCAGTGTCTTGGGTGGTAGCTTATAGGGCTAGCCTATGGGTGGTCCATGCAGGGTGTGAGTGTTCTGGATCAGTGGTGTGACAGCTTTGGGGTAAGCTTAGTCAGACATCTGGGCTGATCCTGGCCATAGAGCCCCAGGGGTGATACAATCACACCGGCTTGAGCGTGGTGTGTGTGGTATGACTACGCTGGGCTCACACCGTGGGGGCTGGAGCTGTAGGTGGTGTGTGTGTGTGTGTGTAGTGTTGTATCAGGGCCCAGCTTCCCCGGGATGAGGGCTGTGTAGTGTGGACTCAGGGCAGTGGCCTGCAGAGGCAGAGTCTGACAGTGACAATGTCCCAGTGGGAACCAGACTGTGGGGCACAGAGGGTCCTGCAGAGGCCGATAAGGGGTGTTCACTAGGGTCCAAGTAAAACGTAACACATTCACAATCTAGGGGATGCTTCTAAACTACCCGTGCATTTATTCAATGAATATTTCCTGCCACACTCTGCCGGGCCTGGATAGGCTGCGGGTTGGGAGGGTGGCCGGGCGGGGAGAAGGGTAGGGGATTTCTTTTTAGTAGAGGGGACAGAAACATCCACAATGTGCCACCAGAGTGGGCACGTCCGTGTGCTATGGACAGGCTCTGTCCCGTGGGAAGAAAGCAGGGAGGTTTATAAGGAGGACGTGACCGAGCGGGGGCTGGAGGGGACTCGGGCAGGATCTGGCCCAGGGAGGCACCGGCATTCCCGGGGAAGGGACAGACGGAACAAAGGTGTGGGGGTGGGGCCACACGTGGGCGGGGCTCCAGGGCCAGGCAGTTTGGGTTTGCTGGAGTGCAGGGGTGGGGCGGGGCTGTGATGAGGGGCAGAAGCCCAGAGGTCAGACCCAGCCAGTATGGCCTTGAGTGCCCGGCCTCAAACTCTGCCCTGAAGATAAAGGTGGGTTCCCAGGAACGGGTGAGTGACTCAGTGCTCCAGCCTCTTCTGGGAACCCCCTCCCCAAAGGCAGCAGCCGGCCCCTCCTCTCTGCCTGAGAGTCCAGACTCCACATATCCAATCGCTTATCAATTGCAGCATCATTAAAAAAACAATGATAAACTGAGTGCAAAGAAAGCCCAGACGTTAAACCTGAGAGGCTTTTGCTGGGGAACGAGAAGGGAGCGGGGGTGGGGAAGGTGCCTCTCCCGTCTGCGGGCTGTCCTTCCTCCCACGCCCACACTCTCCAGCTTTATAAGCTGGTTTCCTCCGGACTGTTCTGGCTCCGGAGGGTCTGCAGCCAAGTTCTCAAGGAGTGTGCTTCGGCATGGGAGCAGGGCCTGGAATGTGCTCCCCGATTAAGGCACCCAGGCTCGGGCGTGGCGGCGGGCAGGGTCCCTGCAGGAAAGGACAGAGATGGCTTTTGGCTTGGGGCTGCAGGCCCAGGGTAGAGAGGGGAGCAGGGCCCCTGAGGGCTTGTCCTGGGAGCAGTGAGAGGGAGGGGCTCGCCTGGGGCTAGGGAGTGTTGAGATGCTCCAGGGACTTGTGTGACCTTGCTGGGCCTGTGTCCTTATTTGTAAAATGTCAGCAGTGCCATCACAGCCCTCAGAGGGTGGTGAGAGCACAGGAAATGGTGGCTATGGAGTCACCATTCTGTATTAGCGAGCTGTGGTGCACAAGGGCAGCATGGCGGGGACGGGGTGCTCCGTCCATGCCACCAGCTGGGGAATGGACACCTCCCCTGAGCTACCTGACAGATGCCCGATTCCCCTGTCTGTTGGTGGCCACTTCCAAATACAGCTCTCGTGGCCGTGGTTCCGGTTTCATCCTGTTGAGGGGCAGCAAGTCACTCTGGGCTTGCCCACAGAAGAGGCTGTTCACAGAGAGGTGCTAGGACCCTGGAACCTGACTATTGGGTTCGGGTCCTGGCTTTGGTGCTTGTTGGACCTTGGGCAAGTTATTAACCTCTCTGTGTCTCAGTTTCCCTATCTGCAAAATGGGGATTAAAATAGACCCTTCTCCAAGGGTAGAGGTGAAGATTAAATGAGTTAATACACATAATCCTCTTAGAGCAGTGCCTGGCCCACAGTAAATGCTATAGATGCTTTAAGCATTTTTATTATTACGCATGATCCAGTAACAGCCTAGGCCTGCTGCAGGTGTAAGAAAAGAGGCGACGATTTACCTGCTCTGTGCCAAACACTTGCCCTCTTTCGCCCTTACAACCGTCCTGCAGCAAACGTCCACGTGAGAGGTGAGCAAAGGGGTGCCCAAAGCCACCCGGCGGTGAGCAGCAGGCTGGGACGCAAACTGAGGTTTCCCGGACCCAAAATCTACTGGGCATCCACTGCATGCTGGGTTCTCATGCACGACGGCACCATCTCCCTGCCGGGGAAGGTGGGCTGAGCACAGCACCGGCGTGTCGGCCCCTGCTCCAGACCGCGGCGCCCTCCTGCGGCCGAATCGAGCACGAGCCCTGGCAGGCAGGGCCGCCTGCGCCACTCGCGCCTTCCCTTCCCCTTCCCTGCGCCCTGCTCTTCTGCATCTGCGCCTGCTGGCCAGGAAGCCCCTGCCCGGCTGCCCCGGGCCTGTCTCGGGGAGTTAGATCCCCTCAGAACTTTCAGGAGACTAGAGAAAAACCATTTTTTAGTGTTTCTGGGAGAGAACTTTTAAATAGAATTTGTTTTGTTTTTTGCTTTTACCTCCATTGTTAGTTTTCTTACTTGCGCCACTTTGAAATAATTTATTCATGACCTTTTTCTGCAGCATCTTTCATTTTCCAGACATAATCACATCTCTGGCAGGAATCCCTTCCCCTCCTGGGGTTGATAATTACTCCTGCAGATGGGACTGTTGGTGCTAATGACTGCGGGGAGCGGTGTCTGTGGAGGGGCCGGCCGTGTGGGATGGGCATCCATTGAAGCTTAGGGGCAGGGCTGGCGGGGGCAGAGCTGGCTCTCCCTTGTCCCAGACCTGCTGACTTGGTCGGGGACTGGAGCCTGCAGGCCCTGGGCCCCTGGATGCCCACATGCGGGCGCTTCTGTCAGTCCTTCCCAACACCTGTTCCATTGGAGCTCTGCCCCAGCCCCAGGAGACGGGGGTCAGGGTTCACAACACCAGTTTGCAGGAGATGAGATTAAGGCACAGAGTGGAGAAGTGACCCGGGCCAGGTCAAAGAGCTGGTAGGTGGCAGAGCGAGGCTTGCAGCCCTGGCCCGAGTCCCCTGCTGGTTCTCAGCACTGACCTCACCTCCCTGCCTGTCTGTCCTGCGGGAGCCTGCCCTGCAGCCAGAAACCCTAGGTTCCAGCCCTAGCTTGGCGTCCTCACAAGTCACGTCACCTTGGATAAGACTCCGTAGCTGCTGTGAACTCCAGTTTCCTCCCCCGTGAAAAACAGCAACAACACCGCCTTGCCTTCCCGCAAGGACTAAGGAACTCAGGTGGGAACGGGCTGGGTGGGCCGTGAAGTGCCCCCTGAGGCTCAGGCTCCATCTACCTCCCAGAAAACACAACGGGCGGGAGGCCACTTAGGCTCCTGCTGAGAAATGAAGCTGCGGGGGTTGTCCCTTTTCTAAGAAAAGGCCGGACAGGGTCTCAGGCTGGTTATTTAGGTATGTCCACGGCCCTCTCCTCTCCAGGCGGTTTCGGGTTGCAGTTGAGAGTGCCGGCTCGGGGTTCAAGCAGCTCTAGGCTCAGCTCCTGGCGGCCACCTACCACCTGTGGAAGGTTCCTCCGCCTCCTGAGCCTCGGTCTCTTCAGCTGCAAAGTGGGGGTCCTAACAGCCCCTCCCTACTGGGTTGCTGTGAGGATTAAACACATTTACGTGCAGAATGCCTGCCTGGCCTAGGGCCCACTGCAGTTACTTGGTGCTGGGAATGTGACCCACCATCACCCCGACTCCTGCGCCTACTTCCTATGGCTGTTTCGGGGAGGCTCCCCCGACGGGGGCCCCGCCCTCTGGAATCTGTGGGTCCTGGTCAGCACTGGCCCCGTCTATGCTGCAGACTTGGACAGAAAGGAAACTGGGTATATTTAAAGCATGGACGCCTCGGACCTGCCCCAACAGCTTCCTTCCCCGCTGGAGAGAGCTGCAGGCACTAGGCCCGAGACCCCAGCCGCAGCCCAGACCCCACTAATGAAGGCCCAGATCAGGACGTCGGCAGCATGACAGAAAGAGGGTGGTCTGAGACAGCGAACGTTTATTTTTTAGAGCAGGAGAGTCAGCAGTTTTCCCTAATGAAGCACAAACCATGGGGTCCCAGAGGGGGAAGGCTGGACTCAGCTTAGTGACATAAAACCAATTTTCCCTACTTTGCTCTATGGATTAATTGCCAACATGATTTAACCCACTGGCAACTCCTCCGGCTCCACCATGCCCCCTTACCCAGGAAAAAAATCAGTAGGTGTCTGCTCTGGGGACAGCAAACTCAATGTAGAAACAAAATTGGACTGGGAGTTATGTCACCTATATTCCATCCCAGCTCTACCACGATTTGCTGTGTGACCTGAGATAAGTTACTTTCCCTCTCTGACCTGGTTTCTTCCACTGTATGCTATGGAAGCACTAAGCATTCTTCCAACTGTACCATTACGAAGAGTAATTTCTGTTTCTATAGTGTCACACAAGGCTTCTCATTCAGTGTACTCACTGACCCTGAAGGACAGGCATTAATCCATTTTACAGATGGGAAACTGGGGCTCAAAGAGACTGAGTTAGTGGCCTTGGGTCACGCAGCTACTGGGTGACTGACTTGGGATACCAGCCCAGGCCTGTCTGACCGCAAAGTCTGTGCCCTTCTGCCTGCGGCGTGTCCTTGGCGTGTCCTCTCTGCACACCACATTATGAACCGCGACAAACATTTACCTGGCACGTGCCAGGCTTTGTTCTAAGCACCGTACATATTTTATCTAATTCATCCTAAGCAGATACTATAGCATAGTGCTATTATTTACCCTGTTTTGTAGATGGAAAAATAAGGCGTGAGTAGCTTAAGTAGCTCCACCAAGACCACACAGCGGGCGACGGCAGAGCTGGGATTTGAGTACTGGGGTGTGTGTGGGTATGTCTGGATTTTGGGGTCATTTCTGCCATTCTGCACTGTCTATGCTCCTCGGCTGACACGCGCATGGCAGCTAGAGGGTAAATTCCTCATGCCCAGACAGCATCCAGGAAAATCTTTTATTGCAATAATTAGGAAATTAGTCAACGGCAGGGGGCGGGGGATGAGAAGCTGGTTTTCTGCTCTTAGAGCTATTAGTCTGTAGACCTCAGTGTGATGAAGAATGAAGCAATTAGAACAGGAAACGCACGCGCATTACATACACGTCACCTGGCTGTGACTTTCCGTCTGCAGTCCTTCCTGGCTGCGCCCTGGTTCCAGCTTAGGAGCCACCCAAGAGGCAGATACGCACTCTGCCCAGCTGGAGGAGGCCGGAGGAGGGTGACGTCTTTAAAGGACATCAGAAATCTTGAAGGAAAATTCAATCTCTGCTCCACTGATCCGGATTTTCATAACTCTCGCCCCCTTCCTGCCTGCCCTGGTCAGAGCGGCTGAGGTTTTTGTGTGACCTACCAATGGCGGTGCAAGGGGAGAAAAATGCGGAAACGAGTTTGTTCGTTTGGGTGATGGAGTGCCCGCTCCCCTCGGCAGCGTGCAGGGTTCAATAATGGCAGACAGGGCTTCAAAAAATTGCGGCATAAATAGATGAGCCCTTTAAGGTAATAGAAATGCTGTCATCCTGGGGAGAAATATGGGCCCCGAATCCCACGGGAGGGAACACTGGGGCCCCTCTCCCCCGCCTCCTGCGCTCCTGTCCCCATCACTGTGGAGCTCAAAGGGAGCATCTGGGCTGAGGAATGGCCACAGGGCCCCTTATCTCCCAGCCACCCGGCTCCATGCTGCGGGAGGAGGCAACCGGACAGAGGGGGGTCTGGGAAATCAAGCCTTTGCAGCCCTGGCAGTGACCTCGCAGGCGCTTCACCGCAGGCACCAAGGTGACAGCAATTAGTCCTAGAGCAGCAGAGGCGGCCCCATCAGGCTGGCCGCCTAGGTGAGGCCTTAATTAAGGAAAGGAAAGGAAAGGAAAGCTGCTCAGCCGAGGAGCGTGGGGGGCTGAGGAACTGGCCTTCTCCCCTCTGTGTTGAGAAAGTCTGTTCTTAGTTCTGTGGCTGCTCTTGGGAACCCAGGAGTTCCTGGCGACCCTGCAGCCCCCAGCCAGGAGGAAGCTTTGACTAACTCTGCTCCATTTCTCACACCCCCATTTCTACCTATATCCCCTAACAGGGCACTCAGGCCGGGACCAGTCAGCACCTTCAAGTGGGAGCCCCTTGGGGTAAATAACAGCAGCAGTGGCAGCATCAACAACAACAGTAACAATAGCTAACACTTGCCGGAAGATCACTAACACGCTGAGCATTCTAAGCACTTTATATGTTCTAACTTAATCAGCCAATAATCCTATGGGCTTTATTGTTATTCCCTTTTCACATATAAGAAAATAGGGGCACAGAGAGGTACTGTATCTTGCCCAAGTTCACATAGCTAACAAGCAGAACGCTGGCACCTGAAGGCAGGGAATCTGGCTCCAGAGTCTCTGCAGAACCATGACACAGTATTTCACAGTGTAGACGCTCATGCCATTGCCCTAAGAACCCAGAGAGGGTGTTGAGAGACGGCTGCTCCAGGCCTGCTACCCTGCCTGGTTATCTGAATTTCAGAGAAGCCAATGGGTAGATTCAAGCCCCAGCCCTGCTGGCAAGGTCCCTTGGGAAATGCCATGAAGTTCCTTCCTATAAAGGCCAGTTCCGGAAACTTCTGCTTTAAGGGCATTGGTCCTCCCAAGGATTTCTTTCATTTCAGAGAGTTTATTGAGCAAGATGTTCATATAGTAGGCACGGTGGAGGTGGGGCGGCCAGGAGGTGCAGGGTTAGAGGGAGACATGTCCTTATCCTCAGGGAGACAGACTCTGAGTATGAACCATGCGCTGTGGGAACAGGGGATGGAGCGGCTGATTCTGAAGAGAGGTGCATTCATGGAAGGCTTCATGGAAGAGGCAGCCTTTGATTTCAGCCAGAAAGGCCAGGAAGGATTTTCATAGATGTGATAAGGGCTTTGGGGAGGGCTTTCTAGGAGGAAGGAAAAGCTTGAGAAAAGGCACAGAGGCCCTGAAGAACATACAGTAGTCCCTCCTTACCTGCAGTTTCATTTTCTGGAGTTTCAGCTGCCTGAGGTCAACTGCGCTCCAAAAATAGGTGAGTACAATACAAGAAGATATTTTGAGGGGGAAAGAGGCCACAGTTGCATACCTTTTATTACAGTAATATTATTATAATTTTTCTACTTTTAGTTATTAATCTCTCACTATGCCTAATTTATATATTAAACTTTATCATAGGTATGCATGTGTAGGAAAAAACAGTGTATATAGGGTTCAGTATTATCAGCAGTTTCAGGCATCCACTAGGGGTCTCGGAACATATTCCCTGAGGATAAGGGGTGACTACTATATTGTTTTGCGGGGAAAGTGAGTTAAGTGTGGCCACCACGCAGTCTGTGGCAGGCCTTAGTGGGAGATGAGATTAGGGAGGGCAGGTTACAGAGGGCTGGGCCTTGAGCTCTATTTGGTGGGCAGTGAGGAGCCATAGGGATGGTGACGTGATTCCAGCCTGCGAGGGGATGGGCAGCCCCACTCAGTCCCCTCACCCACAGTTCAGCTACTTCCCCAGGTCGGGCGGGTGGGGAGAAAGGTCCTCACTCCCTGATCATCCCGCACAGAGACGGTGCCATCACGGCATCAGGGCTCACTTCTAGGACATCCCTCACAGGGCAGCGCTGCAGGGACCCCAGGACTCTGCTGGTCTGAGCTCCTCTGTCATGTGACCCCTCACTCTGCACTGACCCACCGCTGTTCACCTAGTCTGGGCGAGGGCCCTGGGTTCTAAGAAGGCACAGAGCAAGCAGCCTCGGAGCAGCGGCTCGTGGGGCTGTCCAAGGTGCTGAAACGGCGCTGCTGCCAATGTTAGGTGCTCCCATCAGGATGACCGGCTCCCACACCATTGTTTCTGCTGGGCACAGAATTTCACGCTCGTTTTGTGGATGAGAGATAGACAAAGTTAGCAGAACTAGAGCTATGAACTCGGCTTTTTGTTTTCTAGCCCAAGGCTCTTTCCCCCACCACGCAGCCCCAGCGCAATTCACCAACACATGGCCCGAGTGCTTCCCCTGCTGCTGTCGAGCTAACATGCAACGGCCCAGACTCTCCTTCCACCTCTGTCTCTAGCTCCATCCCCAAACCCTGACAAGCTCGTCCACTCCACGGTGCCTCCTGAGACTGACCATTCAGGGTGACCCGCAGGTGCTTGGGTGGCCCTGCCTGGAATGGCAGTTGTGCACGTTCATGGCTCTGATCCATCAGAGTCAGTGTCATCCAGACACCCTCCTGGGGGGTGCTGGGCTTGGGGGAAGTAATGTTCTCTCACTACTCTCATAGTTTACCAATAATGGCTACCCTTTACCAACTGTCTACTGTAGTTCAGAAACCGAGCTATGAACTTGCCATATAAAGTTTCCCATTCTCACAATAAAGTTTCCTTCTAACAGCTGAGGAGATTCGAGTCTAGGCAGGATAAGCGACATGCCAGCAGGCAGAGTGGGGACTGAAGAGCCAGCATTTGAACTTAGATTTGTCTGGTTCCGTGGTGACCCTCAGTCAAAACTCATCAGCCGACATGAGAGTTCAGAGGTTCCCACCGCCACCAGCTTTGTGGTCCTGGGCAAGTCACTCACCCTTGTTTTGGCTTCCGCTCCTCATGTGCAAATTGAGGAAAGTGAAACTGCACCTCCACAGGGCCCTTGTGAGGCATAAGTGAGATAATGCAGGCAGCAAGGGCTCGGTGATGCTCACCGCCGGTGTGGATGCGATTATCATCAGAGCACAAGCCCTTGGATGGCTGGAGGGGTGTCTGATGACCCTTTCCCCCTCTTTCCCCCCAGGTCCTTAGCAGAGTAAACATCCGGTGTCCTGGGAGGGAGGAGGAAGTGTGTGAGGGTCGGCACACCCAGGGCACCAAGGCCTGTTTCTGCCCCATATCCCCGTGCCCTCGGGGTGGGGACCACCTGGCTGCAGAAGGCATGTCACTGAGCTCCCAGGGGTGGCTCTGCGCTATCTCATCAGCACTCCTCACGTGCATGTTGAGTCTCAGACCATTTTCAGCCCTCAGAGAGTCCGATTTCATGGAGCTGTCTCAACTTCCTTCTGCCTTCCCTCTCTTCCTTCTTTCCTCTTCTCAAATGTTATTCTTCCTTTTATTTTTTTCCTTTGAGACAGAGTCTCACTCTGTTGCCCAGGCTAGAGGGCAGTGGCATCATCATAGAGTGCTGCAACTTCAAACTTCTGGGCTAAAGCGGTCCTCCTGCCTCAGTCTCCTGAGTGCACGCTACCACATCTGGCTAATTTTTATACTTTCTGTAGAGATGGGGTCTCACTATGTTGCTTAGGCTGGTCTTAAACTCCTGGCCTCAAGCAGTCCTCCCACCTTGGCCTCCCAAAGTGCTAGGATTATAGGCATGAGCCACCGTGCCCAGCCTCCAACATCCTTCCTAAGGAGCCCTTGGCAGGGAGAGCTCTGGTGGGTGGGGACAGCTGAGCATCTGGCCTCACATCCATTGCCATGTTGGCTACTCACATCTGACAGCAGGCAAGACTGATTGACTCCTCCCATCTTACAGATGAGGAAACTGAGGCCCAGCAAGGTGAAGTGACATGTGCAAGGTTACTGAGCTTAGGATGAAGTTCTCCCAACACCTAGAAAAAGGCTTTTTAAATTAGTCCTTAACTAATTTCCCATCTTAAAATCTTTCGAGAAAAAAGGCAGGGTACCTACATTTACAAACCAGCCAACAAACAAAAGCACTGCTAATTATTACTGACTGAGGGAGACTTTGGGGAGAGTCTCAGCTGAATCTGCTCTGCTAATTGCCCCCCTTTGACCAGAGCTGGCTAACTGGGACGTTCGCATTCACTCAGATGCTGGGGTGAAGAGTAATGGCTTCCCCGTTGGAGTCGGCGTGCCCAGGAATGAGTCATGCTGGTTGAGAACTAGTGACTGTTCTGTGACCACCGCTAGAAGCCCCTGCCCAACATCCAACAGGGCCCCAGAAGAGCCTTTCCAGGTATAATGAGGCTGGGCAGGAGACGGATGGGAATTCGCTGGGTCTCACCAAGGCAGCCTGGCTCACAATCTTCCTTAGCCCCAGGCCCCAGGCAGGCGGGACTCCACAGTGAGATGATTCTGACAAGCACCAGGAAGTCATTTGCACCCCAGGTGGGAGGAAGAGAGGCAGGGGCCTGGCCCAGGGGCAGGGGGCAAACAGACGCCAGCCTGCCCTGGCCCTGATTTTCCCTTTTTCTGAGGAGCAGTGACTAGGCAGGCCCTGGGGTGAAGGAGGAGTGGCGGGGGCAAGACTCTCGGCCTGCCCATAGGTGACCCTCCACGAGCCCCCCCGACGTGTGCACACACCTTCTTGCTCCTGCTGTCCCTCATTTCCCCCAGAAGGGTGTGTTTCCTGACCCGGCCCCTGGAGTCCACACAGCAGACCATCTTAGAAACCAGTCAGCTCCTCTCTCCACTGTGTGCTCACCACCCACAGACACCCAAAGTCACAGAACCACCCCAGTAGCCAGGCTGGGACTAGGGTCAGGACACCCACGAGCTGTCTGGTGCAGTCAGCTTCAGTCACCTGGTCACTTGGCTATGGGAGATTTTTACTCCCAACTATTCTCTCCTACCCAAACTCAAAACCTAGGGCGTTTCCATTCTTCTGTAGAAGTTATAGACAAAAACTCACACCAACAAAGGTAAATTAGAGAGGAAATCTCTGAGAGAAACAGACTTCCTTCCCTTTCAAAGATGCCAAGAGTTCATTTTCACCCCGTTTTGTCTGCACTGGGGAGGAGGAAGAGGGAGCTGAGCCCTGCTCTGCAGACTAGGGGCAACCTGCCCTTAAACGACACTGTCACCAGGCAAACCCTCACGCCCATTATGACAAGGGCTTCCTTGTAGATCACTGGATCTCCACCTTGGTAGCACCTTGGCCTCCACCAGACCACACCTAGACCAAATGCGTTAGACTCCCTGGGAGTGGGGCCCAGGCGCCGCTGTCTGTGAGGCTTTCCAGGCATGTGCAATGTGCCTCCCCAGCTGAGAACCATGGCTGCGTGTCACCTTCCTACTCAAAGCGAGGACCACTGGCCAGCAGCATCGGCGTCACCTGGGAGCTGGTTAGCAACGCAGACCCTCAAGCCCCATCCTGGACCTACCGAATCAGAACCTGCAATTTAACAAGGGCCACAGGGGATTGGCAAATTCACTGTCATCTGAGAAGTGCTGCTGCGACGTGCTCCATAGATTCCATTTCTACACCCGACAGCAACCTCCTAAGGCAGGTGTTCCATTTCACAGGTAAGGAAACAGAACCTAAGAGAGGTTAAGCCTCTGGTCCAAGGTCACACATTAGGTGAGGAGGATAGTTCAGGATGTGACCCAGGTCTTGTTCCAAAGGCCACACTCTTTCAACTGCACAGACCACTTCCTACAGCACAATAGAAACTAGGGCCATGGGGAACCCCTAAATGTTTGGGTCCTCATACCCACGGGGCATGCCCTGCCTTTGAACAGGATTCCATTTCCAATGTCGAATTCCCCAGAATCAAACCTCATAACGACCAGCATAATTCATGAGCAAATACAAATAGTGAACAAACGTGCGGGGCAAATGTTCACTCCCCTCAGTAATCAGAGAAATGCAAATTAGAGTGACATTCAGGAGCCATTTTCTACCTATATAATTAGCAAAAATTAAAAAAAAAAGTCAGCAAAGTTACTCTGAAATAGGTGCATTCACACCCGACTGGTGGCAGTATAGATTTATACGACCCTCGAGGAAAACAATATGGCAACATCCATCAAAAGCCATAAATATGTTATGCCCACCGACCCTGGGAATTCACCCTAAGGAAGTAATTCAGTAGGAGGGGGAAGCTATTTGTATGAAGATGCTCCGCAACATTCACTGAGAACACCGGAAACAACTTACTATTCAGCATAAGAGAATGGCCGAGTAAACCGGCGGCACCTCCGCTCCTGCAGTGTTGCGCAGCCATTTAAAATGATAATTACGAAGCCCAAGCAGCAACACAGAAACGCGGGTGAAAGAAAGCAGAACGCCACACTGTAGATACGCACTGTGGTTATTATGACATAAAAACATCGCGTGCATAAGGATAGGGAAGACAGCCAGTGTTTCCGAGCTGGAGGATGACGGAAGGACCCCTCCTGCTATCGCCTTTACAATGACAAGCCCCAGCCCTTGGAGAACAGCCTCAGGGCTCTCTTGTCACGGACTCTACCTCTGGGAGGGACACCAGGAGGCACTCCCACTCTTTACCCAGGCTGCTGGCCAAACCCCTGATGGCACTGGGAGCCGGGAGCTGGCCAGGTGGGGATCAGGAAGGCCACGGGAGGCCCCTCCCATCTTACCATGAAGCCTGGGGCACAAGTGCAGCCCCCAGTGATGCTGTGGCAGTCGGCGCCGTTCTGACAGGAGCAGGGCAGCTGGCAGCCATCGCCGTAGTAGCCAGCAGGGCAGGATTCATTGCAGTGGTGGCCAGACCAGCCTGGCTGGCAGGTGCAAGCTCCGGTTACTGGGTGGCAGCTGAGCAGACAAGAGACGGGTGAGCAGACAGTCCAGTCTGAGATGCAGCCGTGTCCCACCCTCAGCCCACCCCAAGTCTCATCTGCCCCGCGTAGCAGGATCAGAGCCTCTGAGGTTAAATTGCTCAATGTCTTGCTTATTAGAAGATGCCAAGGCCACAAGGTCTCAATTAGCACCCAGCAACTGAGGCTCATGGTGGTTACGTAACTTATCTAAAGTCACACAGCAAGGAGGTGGCAAGGTCAAGATTAGAACACAGGTCTGACTCCCAAACAAGCGTTCTTTATAATACAGATACAGAGACCAAAGCAGAGGGGGCCTCTTTAGTCCCTTGCCTTATGGACTATGTGGTCCAAAGTGTGGGGACAGGACCGAGAAGGTAGCAATGACACCCAGCAGCTTTCCACATTGTAGGAGCTCAATGAATGTTGGCTGAGTTAAAATAAGACCTTGGGACAGATGTGGCTGCTCCTTTCTGGTATTGTCTGCCCTGGAGATGATTGCCCCACCCTATGCTTTGCTGGGGCTCATTTTTAAATTTTTTTTTAGAGATGTGTTCTCGCTCTGTTGCCTAGGCTGGAGTGCAGTAGCATGATCACAGCTCACTGGGCTCCAGCGATCCTCCTGCCTCAACCTCCTGAGTAGCTGGGACTACAGGCATGCACCACCATGACCAGTTCATTTTTTAAAAATGTTTTTGTAGAGATGGGGTCTCACTATGTTGCTCAGGCTAGTCTCAAACTCCTGGCCTCAAGCAATCCTCCCGCCTCAGCCTCCCAAAGTGCTAGGGTTATAGGCATGAGCCACTGCACCTGGCCTGCCAGGGCTCATTAATAGCATGTGAGCTCTTCTCCATACCCTGTCTATCTAGGCCAGAAAAAGGACCATTTGGCTAGAGGCAGGGGCTCCCTGGCATGACCTCTAGAGAGTGGGGCAACCTCTGGCAGGCAGCTGTCTGATCAACAGCCAGTGTCCATTCATGATCGGGGGGTGCTGGATGTGGTGACCGCGTGCTGCTCAGAGCCCCTGGGGGGACACAACGGACTGACGGCCAGCGTTGCTGTGTCTGAAATCCACAGGCTGCATTTCCCATGGGTGCTCCCAGCTGGAGCACAGCAGCGATACCAAGGTGGGCAACTCCTGGGAGGTCTGGGGCTCCTCTGATGGGCACCTTGGCTTCAAGACTCCCCATCTTGCCAAACTTTCTCAGAACTGTGCTGTGTACAGGCTGAGACTCTTCCACCCAGCTTCCCTTCCTTCCCTCTCCCTTGCACGGGTCAGGCCTACACGGTGGTCTGGCGGCTCTCCCCGCCTCCCCAGCGCCCTCCCCATTCCCCCCCAAGACTGTCCCCTAGTAAACCTCTTGCACTTGCCATCTGCTTCTGGGAGGGACCAGACTAACACACCGGAGAAGTGCTGGATGGTACAGACACACTTCTTAGATTCCCTGTGTCACCTGCCTCCCTGCTCTGGAGTCCAGCTCAAGGGACAAAGAAGCAGGCACTGGGCTGGCAGGAGGAGCCTGGCACAGCCTTGGTTCTGCTAAGTTCCATGGGGACAGGGCTTTGTCTCTCTGGATCCTTGGTGGGTCCCGGTGTCTGGCTCATATTCATTGCCCAGTTAAGTATTTGGGAATGAACGTAGCTTTCACTAAGTATAATTATTTTCCATTGATTGTTTATTATTTTCTGTCAGTTTGTTTACCAGCTGTCTTCCCCACTAGGCTGCAGCCCCACGGGGGAGAAGCCTTTGTCCTGTTCCCCTCTCAGGGCCCAACAGAGTCCCTGGCACACTGGCGGTGCTTAATACATATTTGGCGAATTAATTAATGAGAAAACTAATTGTGTGAAGCCCAGCCAAGCTGTTTCTCTTCGAGGGACCCAGCTTTTCTCACAGAAGATGAGGAGGTGGACAAGAGCTGACAATTGCTGAATACCAAGTAGCTAATAATCACTTTGGAAAATGTTTAGTACGTTTAGTCTCGTTAATCATCATGCCTAAACAATGATCAGAAACCGCTTCTCTATCACAACAGGAACGATATATTTAAAATGCTGATAAAGGTTTCAAAACAATTTGGGGTTATGTATCAGGAGACCTAAAAACATTCAGGCTCTTCGGTCTCATAATTCCATCTCTAAGAATCTATCCTAAGGAAATAATCTTAGTCGTGGAGAAAGATTTATGCACGGAGATGTTCCCTGAAGCATTATTTATAACAGCGGAAAATGGAAGCAATTTAAATAATAATAAATATATGTGGCCAGGCTATGAAAGCACCAGGCACTTTACGCATATATTTCTAATCTTCAAATGAGCTTGTGAATTAGGCTTGTGAGCCTCTATTTTACAGTTGGCACTTGGAGGTCATGTGACTCGCCCAAGGTCACATGGCTAAGTCGGTGAGTGGTAGGTAGAGCCGGGATTCAAACCCAGGCCTGTCTGGCCATGAGTTATCCACTGCCCTGTGCACTGGTGACATGGATTATGACCATCCATATGCAGGAATGTTGGAGACACACTCAATTGTTTTCCAAAATATTTCATGATATAAGGTTAAGTGAAACGAGCACATTGCATACAAAGTCATGATCTAAAATACGAAGAAAGTGATGCAGATAGAGACACGGATGAAGAACGAACAAATTACAACCAAATAACTTTTGCCTTTACTTCTTGGTTGAGAAATTATGAGTGATTCTGGTTTTTTTCTTTAAACGCATTCTCTAACTTCTAAAACTGAGCATCTATTATATTTACAGACAGATACAAAGCAATAAAAATTGTAAATATGTAACAAAGAAGAATGGGTGTAAGGGATGAGTATTGGAAGATTTTCTGACCTTTACAGTTCATGAAAAACTCCTGCCTGAGCCCCAAGCACTGGAAGGGGACACGGCAACCTGCATGGTGGCCCTGACCCTCAGCCAGACGGTTTTGGGGCACTGCTCTCTCTCTGCATTTCCAGCAGAGCCTTGGGCACTGCCTTTCTAGGTTGCAGCTTTCCAGGAGCCTCCGCTGAGGTCGACTTTCAGGTAGAGAGACCGACAGGCTTGAACCCAGGAATGACCTGGCAGGACTCTCCTGCCCAGGCCTGGAGATTCTAAAAGGCCTCAGGCACATATCTGCCTTCCCATCAACAGATCCTTCCGCTGTCTCTGCCTCGGAAATGGTCGCGCCCACCCGTTACCTGCTCTCGCTTTGGCCAGGGCACCACCCTGCGGAAAGCACACCGGGCAGACCACGGGCCAGCAAACACCAGCTTCTAAGAACTCCCTGCGTTTCCCACTTCTGATCTCTGTTGCCAGCGCTTTGGCTGCTTAGGGACGTGTCTAGGTGCTAATTTTACTTTTTACTCTGAGAACCAGAAGGCTTAAAACAAAATCTGAAATCATTCCTTTCTTTCTCCTTTTTATGTGCTTATAATTCTATTTCCAAACATGGGATATGTATTTTCTTAATTTGATTACTTATATTATAAAAACTCCAAAAGTCCCTTTAAAAGAAGGTGGGGAATGACAGCTGACAGTGATTATTACTGAGAACAGCGGTCACCGTGCTCGGAACCTCTGTCCCTCAGGAGAGGGACCCGCACGTCCCCCTCTCCCGGGCATCCCTTCCGCCCTGTGGGTGACCCCTTTCCCTTGGCTCACATGGTGGGCCAGGGACTGTTTAGGCTCAGGCAAAAGTCTCGATCGCTGGTGTTTAGGCTGGTTGCGTTCTCTCTGGCCTTTTCTTTTCTCCTATTTCCCCCAGACACAGATTAATCACAAGTTAATAGGAACTGAAAGCTGAAAAATACAGGAATCTTTTCAGAGTGGATTTTTCTGTCTTTCTTTTGGCTGCTATGCGATTTCTATCAATGCTGCATCTGTTGGCTAAATCAAATCTTTCAAAGGTAATACACAATCATGGCTGCTGGAATTAGTCTATGACAATCCAATTGTGGAGGGGACATTTAAGAGGCCTGACACACAGGTGCTCTTTCTCAAGGTTATCGCTTCATGAAGGAGGATGGTTTCTGTGTGTGCTACACACACAAAGGGGGTGGAGTGTTGTAAGGGAAATGCAATGTTGGGGAATCCCGCTAGCCGCTGCTTCCTTCCCAGGGCTGGGATGCGACCCTGGGGAGCAGCCTCACCAGAGGGGCACGGAACAGGGAGGATGGGGCTAGGCGGGTATGGCTAGGTGGGCAGGGCTTTCTTTGGTTGGAGGTTGGGAGTGCTTTGTCTCCTGGGGGAAAGATGTGTAAGACCTTGCAAGCCGTCATGGTGGGGGCCTTGCTGCCAGCTCTGCAGAAGCCAGGGGCAAGAGAGGCTGGGCTTCTAGGGGTCCACACGCCATCTCTCAG
>RJWJ010023284.1:0-25999 GCA_004363605.1 Indri indri
ATTTTCTTTCCACCTCTGTGTAATCAAGCATAAACAAAATCCGGATTCCAGCCCATAACAATGGCTGCATGGGGTGGGAACTGATTTCCTCCTGGGAAACACTTAATTCTAGAATATTGAGCTTTGGGGTCATTTCCTTGCACTCTGATGACAGCATATCTCAAATTGTTTATTTGTTCATCTTTAATTATTGCCCTCTGTACATTTGACAGCAATTGCGGGTGTTTATACACTGACTAAGCAGAGCATCAAAGAGTTTTCAGTAACTAAGCCAGCTTAGAATCCATGGGCTATTTGACATGAATCAACTAAAGTTCATCCCAAGCTGACTTTTGAGATCCTCTTTTTAATAGATATGTATGAACACAATTATGTTTCTTCCCCAAAGGCCTATCACATGACTCCCTGTCAGCATTCCTTGAATGAACCACAACACACCCCTGGATTGGAATAAATGCAGCTGATCTGGACTTTGAGAACACAGCAGCCTTTTTCTCTTCAACGTGCAGAGGACTTGTTACATTTCCCTTGTTGCACCATGAATAACAAGTATTTTCCTGCCTTCAAAAACTATTAATATAAGTTTTGGCCAAATTTTCATATTCTTTCCTCACTTACGAAAAAAGTCTAGATATAGACTCAGAGGTACCCCAGTTATTATTAACATTTTCAAAAAAGATGAAAATAAGTTCAATGTGTTCATTTTATTCCCCAGTTAATGTTCCTCAACAGAGCTTGTCCATACCAACACTTCTTAACCTACTAGTTTGATTATTTCATTATCATTATCAAGGCCAGCTAAAATAATAACCATTAACTTAGGAAATAAAAGTGTTCCAAAGGTGAAATGTACCACAATTTTGTGTACAGTAATTTCTTTTTCTTCTTCTTCTTTTTTTTTTTTTTTTGGTGCTGTGACTTGGATTGCGAATAATAATGTGTTATCATTTTTAGAGTAATGCCGCTGAAAAATACCCATGAATTCTTATAATGGTATTTAACTGCAATAAAAATATATTTTAAAACATAGTAAAAAATTTTCTAAAAAATAGCTACATCCAGAATAAACTAGATTTGTCATTTTAAAGCCCCGCTCTGGTAGGTAGGTAATACTTTTTCAGTTCTGCAGAAAACACTGTGAAGATTGGTTCTCCTACCGGAATCTTATTCTGCAGTCCTATTTCTTTTCAAAGATTTCAAACTCACCCTCAACGTCTTGAAGTATGCTGTCTTTAGCACATGCATTCTTTTTATGTCATTTAATTAATGTCTGCATGCTTATCCGAATTGTCAGATTACTAAGGGTCACATTTCTCTGGGCCTGATCTAATCATTTGTATCACTCAGAACCCTTTTGGTTGCAAATGGCAGAATCCCAACTTGATCTAGTTTAAGCAATAAAGGAATATGTATTTGCGTACTAGCCAAAGTGTGGGAAAAGTGGGGGTGGAGCTGGCTCAGGGAAGACTGGATCCAAGGAATCAGATAATGCTATCTTTCTTGCATCTCAGCTTCCTGGTTTTATGGCCACAGGCATTTCTAGATTTATATTGCAATTACACATCTAAAAAATACAGTAGAAAAATTTTGTGGAAGGATTAGAATTGACCTGGCTTGGGTCATCTGCCTATCCTTGGACCAGTCTCTATGGCGAGAATGTGAAGTACTGTGGTTGGCTTCATTGTGAGACTCTAATAGTTGGAGAGAAGAGAAGCATCTCCTGAAAAGTAAGAAGAGCCTTTCTGGACATTTAAAACAATAAATGCCCGTGATCCCTTTTTGAGAAGGTGTATGCTTGGAGGTCACTCCTTTCTGGATCGTTCCTTAGATTGCCTCATGCTCAATACTGCTGAAAAGCAATGACTGCTGTCATGTTCTTTTGAGTACAGAGACTAAATTGAAATGTGTCTATATGGAAAAGACCGTGGATTTTTAACTTTGGCATACAAATTTTAAGCCATGTTATCTCAACACCACAACTGGCAGAAAGACAGGCTGGCATGTATCACTCTTTCAGCAACTCTCAATGAAAGCAGTAGCCTTGCATTAAATAAACACGGTGTTCACAGAGCACCCAGTCTACTGGCCTGCCTCTGTGGTACTCACCAGATGAGTCATTATCCACATAGAGAACCAAACAAAACTTAGTTACACACGTAAGTCATTTGTTATCCAAGTCTTCACATTCAGAAATTATCAGTTACTTGCTGACAGACAGACTGATAAAAATTCCAAAAGGATTAGGATTCGTTTTCTTTAATTTTTTTTTTGTTTTCATTTTAATAAAATCTGTCATGCTGCAGGGCTCTCCTCATTACATTTTTGTGTCTTTTTGTCCAGACCCTGGAAACCGCCTGCAGTCTCGGGAAGCGCTGCTTTGTATCAATATTACCACGTATCGCAAGACAATAATAAACACACTTCTGTGTAGATTGAAGAATGTAAATGAAGACTAAGCCCACATTACTTAAAGTGGAAACTATGCCATCGAACTGAAAGAAAGGGTTAGGCTCTACCTAGTTTCCAGGACTCCTGGTGACTCCAGCTGGTTCTGTTTGTCAGCAATTGGGCCGCCATCTGGCTTTGGACCACCACCTTTTCTCAGAATGGGTGCCGACTGCTGGTGTGCTACGGTGGTCCACATCTCAATCCACTGTGCTAATACTTCTGTTTTGAATAAGCCAGTTATCATAAGCAGGTGTGAACCTTCCACCTCCCTCCTGACTATAGCCAATCTCTGACTTGTCACCTTTCTAGGAACACAGAGATTCCTTTGAAAATTGCTCTATTGAAAAAAGATGCCATTTTAAGAAGCCCACAAAAGGGAGGGCGTGGCAGGCAGCCAAGATACAAAATGATCTCTGCTATGAAAGTCTGAATGACTGATTGAATCAATAGCTTGTGGAATCAAAGTGACCCAAGTTGTTAAATTCACCTTATTTACTGTGTCTATAACATAGTAGGGTCTTTTGATACTCTCTGTGTGTTTCAGGTGGGCAAAGATTCCCTCTTTGCTCAGGCCCAAGTACATGGTGTATAGAAATTGGGCTTTTAAGTCAGGTCACCAACAGAATCCCAGCTCTGTTTCTTACTGACAGTAAGAACTTGGGCAAGTTGCTTAGCCACAACTTCCTCCTCTGTGAAATGGGACTTATAGTTGGTTCGCTTCAGTACTAATGAGACAATGTAAGCATAACATTTAGCAAAGTGCTTAACAACTGAAGCTGCAATAGCCAAATTCTAAATAAAACCCCATGTGATCTTAAGATCAGAGTAGTGAAGATTTTCTACAGCAGAGAAAAAGCCAGATGCTTTTTATTTAATGAATTGTGCTGGATGGCCTGTGAAAAAGAGAAACATTCAACGACAGCCCTGCTTTCGCAGGGCTCACCATCTAGCTGGGCAAGCCAGAGATAACACACATGCACAATACTCAGCAGCAAAGTAGAACCAATTTACAGATGCTGACTGTGCATGTGAAGGTATTAATAGTTTAGAAGAGAGGACAGTTCTTGAAAGCTAGGCTAATCATCTGCAAAACATGGGCTTTGTAAGGGCAGGAATATTGCCAGTTTTGTCCAGTGCTCTGGCCCCACCACCTAGACCGATGCCTGGCTCTTAGGGATGCTCAGTAAATACCTATTGAGTGAACACATGAATAATGAATTATTTGAATAGCCAGTGGAAAAGCACTGGACTTGGAACATGAAGACCTGGGTTTGAACCCCGGCTTAACAGCTCTGTCACGATGGATAACTTTCTTAACTTCTCTGAACCTCGGTTGCCTTATCTGTAAAATGGCTATGTCACCCTTGCCCAGTGTATTAGGCTTTCATACAAATAAAGAATACATTTTGTGTGAAAGGAACTGGTCCACAGCAGGCACTTGAAAAGGGCTGTGTAAAGGTAGTTGTAAGGAGGAACCGGAAGCTTCAGAACGGGTACAAATTTAGACAGGTGGAAAGGAGCAATTTTAATGCTGCTTTGCCCATATGTCCCTTAACTTGGGCTCCAAAACCAATAAGGGCATCCACAGAATAACAGGATGGACGGCTGTTTTTCTTTCCCGCTATGGTAACCAACGGCACATGCTCCGTTGCTGTTAACAAGATCAGTAAACTTGCCACATTCAGAAATCGACAATTAACCCCTTTTACAACACTTAAAGTCACAGCCCTCTCTCTTTTATATGGCTGAGCAGGCTGCTGGGCACATGGTTTTTATTACTGCCCTCCCCCGACTTAAAAAAAAAAAAGCAAAACCCTACTACTACTACTAATAATTGAGCACCTTACAGAACCTGCCCCTTTCTTAACGATTGCGCGGGGAAGCTCTGCGCACTGCGGCTGTCTTTGCAAGGGCCCCCTCCAGGTCTGCCCTCCATGCTGCTTGGGGGAACCGTATTATCTTTAGCCCTGCTTACCTTTCTAAATGTTTTATGGTTTACAGCTGTGGTGAAAAGCATTTTGGGGTCGGAGGAGATTTATTCCCCCTTTTAATGTTTTTACTAGGCTGAATAAACACACTCTCAAAGAATGAAACCTCTGGCCATGTTGGGAATATGGAAAGCTGGGCCCCACTCTGCAATGGCAGCCCTCTCGTGATGGACACTTGCTTGGAACAACGGACGCCATTGTTGGTGCTGAACGGGACCGCGGTCGGGAGCCCCCCACGGTGGGTTCCGCAGCACCCAACCCGCGAGCCCCTCTGTCACAACCCTACCTGAAACCACCTTCCTCTTTGCAGGGTCCCATTAACACCTGTAGGAGAACGCGGCCTTTTATGGCTCTGGAAAGTCTGGAAGGTGGAGAATGCATAATTGATGCCATTGCTTTGGCCGCTTTTCCATCCAGCATGTGCTCATTTAAATACTTTTGGCAAATGAGTTCAGCTAAAGTGAGTCTTTCTCCCAAATTCAAAGCAACCCTTAATTTTTATGAGGTTTGTAAAACTTCAGCAAAATGATTTCTTAAAAAGGAAAAAAAAGTTATTTCCTTAAGCTTGCTCAGTTCGTTGATTTTGGCCAAGACTGCTCATGGAATTACTAGTACGCTATGAGGAAGATTATTCATAGAGTGATTTGGGACTGGGTGGAATCAGAAAGTATTATAAATCTCTTCTCATGACGTTTCTGCAAACTTTGCCATCCCTGGAATCAAATAGGCTTGGAAGCCGACAGCAGCTAGCACCTGCACAGCGCACTGCGAGGCAAAAGCCGGCCTGTCGGGTTGCCTTTCTCAAGGTGTCTCCAAGTTATACTTCAAAGTCAGCAGAATAAAGACATTTGTCTTGTTGAAGGACTTGGAGGGTAACTAGAAGCATAAGTCACACTTACAGACATATCGATTGGCAGCTCTGAAGAAACTGACATGTCTGGCTCATCCCTGTCCAGTTTCAGTGCTCTTCTCTCCATGAGACCAGGGGTGGAGCTCTCCACGAACTGGCTCTCAGAGCCATATCTGGCTAACACTCATGAGGGATGCCACGGATTCTGTCATTCGAGTGCTTTCAGGCTACCACCCTTAGCTCCGGTGTGCTGTAACTCTACAGTCACGTTCCTAAGCTATGGCAAGGTTGCATGCATTATATTATTGAAACAATTATTTCAATGGGACAAACACTTGGGGGCTCGGCACTTTCAGATTTGCAATAATATGTTTCTAAACGCAAGAATGTCAGTAAGAAAGGTTTCCTTCATACTGTAAGTGTTGAAGGACCAGGATAGAGCTATACAGTCTGAAAAGCACTGTGCAAATCCAGCCTTGGGGCATCCAGAGCTTTTGGTCCAGAGCGACAGCATTTCTTCTCAATCATCTTAGTTCTGACATTCTCGGACATTTTTATCAACTTTAACACCCACTGTCATGACAAGGTACAATGCCACTCACATAAAGCAAATGGGTAGCTACATCCTAGCTCTTTCTAGAGGAGTGTTGATAATTACAAAAGTGGATCTCATAAAGCCAGTGTGTTTCTCTGAACACTCAGGTTATAATTGAGCTAGGAAAATTCAAGCTGTAAGAGAAATACTAGTACTTATTAGCCCTTTCTTGCCTATTGGAGTCACAATCCTTTGGACCAGGACTTTGACAGAGACCCAACTTTGTGCCTTAAAGGCAAGATTTCCTTTGCCCCATTACATTTCTTATGGGATAACTTAGCATGCTCACCAGCTATTCCTGATCTTCTGCACTCTCTTCACATATTTTCCCCATCTCATTCTCTTATTTTCAGAGGCTGGCCATGTCACTTTCATACTTGGAAAACTTACTAAATGTGAAGTCCTTTATTATCAGCCATTTTATCTCTGTCATTTCAGACATCTTCTTCCTTCCAAGTTTCAAGTTTCTTTCTTTCTCTTGAAATCTAACTCCCCTCTCTGGCCTCAGTAGCTTTTCTCTTCCTATTGCCTTAAGGATTTTAATTCCACAATGTTTTTTTTCTCTAGCACCTTTAAAGACCTCTTCCAGAAACAGGCGAAAACACACACACACACACACACACACACACACACACATACATATACTCAAAGAGTCTTGGACATTACTACTCCGGTTAGCTCAATTTTCCTCCTCCCATTCACAGTGAAGCATTTTAAATGTGGGGTCTACTGTCATTACCTCCAGTTATTTCCCACTAAGTTTCTTCTTCATTCCTGTAAATTTGGCACCTATTCCCATTCTTTCCCTGCAATGATCCCTTGATGGACGGCCACAATTTCAATCTCTAAATGCAAAACCTCTGTCCCTACTCAGATTTCCTTCTGAGACATCTGACCTGATAGTTACCCGTTCTCCCAAAGACTCTCTTTCTCTTCCATGGTTTCTATGATCCTGCATTTTCCTGGTTTTCCTTCTACTTTTTCAAGAACTTTCCTCTACTATTCTGAATTCTCTTTCTAATTATGAGAATAACTGCATTTCCCCCAATTATGATTGTAACCTAAGGCTCAAACCTTGGTCCTCCATTTCTCCCTCTACTTATGCCATTGGGGAGACTCTTGGGATTCAGTTACCCTTCAATCCTGATTGCCTTCAAGAACTGTACTATCTTCCTTCCAAAATCATTTCCTTTGGATATGCAACCATCACCTGTGTTGGTTTTGGTCCTCCAGGAAGCAGATACCAAGAGGGAGTTAAAAGTGCTAGAGATTTATTGGGGGCAGTGTTTGTGGAAGAAAATGGGTGAGGGAGGGCTGAGCAGGCAGGGAGAGCCTGTGGACAATGATGCAGGCGTGATGTCTGAGCAAAGGATGGGTTGGGGGGAAGAAAGGGGAATTGCGTGGGCAGAGCCCAGACTGTGGTGCAGCCCTGAGAGTCTGGGCCAGCCCAGTGGGGAGCCCCAGTGCAAGGAATACCTATCAGAGGCCCACATGGGGCAGAAACGCCCAGCTCTAACACCTCTTTCAAGCTTAGTCACTGGCTGAGAGCTGCCTGGGTGGAGTGCAACCTCAGCTCGCATGTTATGGCAGATCCTCCTGGGGCTGCGGCTGGAGGCTGTCAGGTAACTGCACTTCTTAGAGCAGGTTTTCTCTTGAACGGGGATCTCAAACAAAACTAAACCTAACTTCTCCCACCATACATGCTTCTCTTTCAACGATCCCATCTCAGTCCTTGGTATCGGCATTCTTCCACCTTCCAGGCTAGAGAACTCAAGCGGTCTTTGGCTTCCCATTACCCTCATCTCTGACATCCAATCGGAACTCTTCATTTCTTTCAAAATGCCTGTCTGCTTTATCATTCCGGTGCACTTCCCAGTGCCTCCTCTCTGATCCATGCAGGTGATTATTCCCTTCTCTGGCCTGTCTTCCTCCCCCACTCCCTAAATGTTAGGGTTTCCAGGATTCAGTCCTTGGCTCTCATCTCTTTGCACATTACAGGCTCGTCCTAGATGATCTTACCCAGTAGTCCATCTCCACGGAAACATCCATGTCTCCCAATCCAGTTCTGTCTTAGCTCTAAATCAAAGTTTCTCAAACTTGAGGGTTATATGCACTGCTTGTAAAGGAGAAAGAATTATTGTATACCTCAGTATTAAAATATTTTATTAAAAACGTTAGATATGTACTGACATAAAACTAAGTACAGACTCTTGGTAATCGTTTAGTTTCTTTCCCAACTTTTCTCTACACACATTTTATATAGTTGAGATTACATTATAAGCATATATGTGTGTATATGGGAAGTGTTGTATTTTGCTTCCTAGTCTTGACATTAGAGCACAAGCATTTTTTAGTGAATAGAATAAACACTTCATGTACATTCTTTTTTCATGGGTATATAACATTCCATTCTATAGATGTGTTGTATTTAACACATTGACTGCCACACTAGAAAAAATTTTTTTTCCTCGAGGACACAGTGTTTTATTAGGGAAATAGAATAAAAACTTTGAAAACAAAATGATCCTTTCTAATTTAATGAAAAATTTGTCATTTATTATTGTTTTCTGTGCATGAGCCATATGCAATTAAATTGTCAATATTAATTGTTAACAATAAGGACATCAACAAGTAAGATTTTCATGAACCAACTGCAGGGTTTTGCCCAGGGGCCCCCCATCACGTCTTATGTATGCTACAGCATGGCAGTGTGAGTTGCCTGCCTACTACGAAGCTCCCAAGGTAAAGAGACGTGTGACTTACATATGCTTCATGAGGCCCTGGGCTCAAAACTAGCATGAGTTAAATACAACTCACATGGCAGTTAATGTGCTAATCTATTTTATAATGATGTCTAATATTAAATAATGAAGCAATAAATACCTTTTCACATAAAGTTTTTCTGCATTTGAGAGTATTTTCTCAGTACAGATTCCCAGAAATGGGAAGGTAGATGTCTTCATTTCAGAGATGAGAAAACCTAGGCTCTAAGAATTTAAATGATTCCCCTAAGGCCACCCAGCATGTAAAATATAAGGGGTGAGAAGGGAAATCCTAGCCTTGGGCTATTTCTATCAGATCAGGCTACCAATGCTGGGTCATGAAGTGTCATAAAGGATGCTATCTTAGGATTCTTCAGGGTGGAGAATCTTGGAGCTACAAAGGACTAATTTATGATCTGACTCATTGAAAACTTCAGCCTAATTTGGGACTCAGAGGTGCAGGTCATGTTAGCATGTGCTCTCAGTGTCATGAGATTAGGAGTAACCTAGTCAGGTTCTACTCTCTCAGTCTGTATTTGTGCCAAAGTCACATTTGCATTAGTACCAATGTCTTGGCCTGTCCTGGCTTGTGGGGGCCCTTCGTGGTTGATCTCTAATGTCCAATCTTTTAGAGACAGTGGGAGCTCTTACTCCAAAGCAAATGAGCTGTATCTGTAGTTTGTCCTCCACCCATAATGTTGGCCCAGAGCTGCTGCCATTAGGAACCATATGATGCTGTTTCTCTGCAAGTCATGGCATTCCCGCCTTTATCCAGGGAGGGATCTGTTTCTCGTTTGGACCCTCGTCAGAAAGTGACTTTTCTGGCCAAAGACAGCTAAAAATGCCCTTCTTATTGCTGCAGCATGAAGACAGAGATGGGTGGCCAGAGGCAGAGCTTTCAGCCATGCAACAATTCTTAAATTAGAAAATAAGAGTAGGCATCTAGGGTTTTACAGAATGTATTGGTGGCAGCTGATTTAGAAGAAAGAGTTAAAAATAGACCAGCATTTATTAACCTCAGCACTATTCACATTTGGAGCCAGATAATTCTTTCTTGTCCTGTGTATTGTAGGACTTTCAGCAGCATCCCTGCCCTGTGCCCACCAGATGCCAGCAGCACCTCCTCCAGTCATGACAATCAGAAATGTCTCTGGACATTGTCGAATGTCCTTTAATAGTTAAAATCACCCCCACTTGAGAATTACTGAAATGGTCTCATAGGTTCCAAAAAAGAAAGTAGTCAATCCCAATGCAGGAGCAAATGAATAGAAAGGAATGGGGCATGGAAGATGCACCAAACATCTTGTGAGCAGAGGACTCCAAATCAGATAAGAACAGAGGCTCTCCTTTAGTCAGCCCAGCTAAGGGTCCTCTCCAGATCCATAACAAGAAAGAATAGAAACATTCTTTATTAATTAATATGCCTTAATTATCAAAAGAACCCCTCTCCATAGTGCGCATAGGTATTATATACACATCACGCCTGTTAACTCAATAATATCATCTCTACTGTTCTCCAACTAGAGCATGGCTTTGCCAATCTTAACAAAATTTCTCCTGTAATTAAAAAACATTTCAAGATTGCTTCCACAGATATTGAACTGCATGAATCCTATTGAAAGTTATAATCAAGATTCTCATGCTCAGAAAGTGAGACCACCTGCAAGAATGCTGAAACTGGCTTCCCTCTATTTTGATGCTCCATGTATCAAAATTTTATAGCCATAAAATCTTAGAATGAAAAGGGATCGAAGGGGCCATCTAATTAAGCTTACCAAATTTCCTGCACAACATTCTGACACATAATTGAAACTCTTCAAAAAAGGCAAATCATTCCACTGTTGGATAGTACTATTAATACTTAGTTGTAAGTTTTTAAGTTGGAGGGCAGAACCTGCCTCCCAGTAATGCCCATTTGTTGGACCTGGTTAAATCCCCTGAGGCTACGTGGAATAAGTCCACTCCCCCATCCGGATATCTGAAGGTAGAACCTGAAATCACCTATTAAGTCCCCCCTTCATCATCTCTTCTCCGTTCTAATCAACAGTCCTGTGTCTCCCCTCCCAACACCTACTTACAAACAGACCTGTGTCTTTACGTCTTATCTTTTTTCCAATCAGAGGAGGGTGAGGACCTTCTCTCTGTCTTGTGTGTTTAGTCTCTCCCTCTCATGGTCCCCTCTTCATAGCCTACTCATGTGGGTAGACTCTCTATCTCAAAAACCAACCAATGAACATGACCATCCCTCCTTCTAACTAAGCACTACAGTACTCAGCCTCCTTCTTTTACATCTCAGCTCTGCTAAGAATCATCCACATTTGAAGCCTTATCCCCTTTACTTCTCGTATGATTGCAGTCGGTATTCTCACACCAGATCCCTACATATTCCCTTTGCTCTTGCACACACCAAGGGGTCTGCAGATCTCCAAACAGACCATGTTGTTCCCCAGGCCTGGAATGATCTCTCCTGCTTGTCTAGCTGGCAAATTCCTATTCTTTTTTAAGACCCTCAGAGACCATTTCCTTTGCATGGCCTTTCCTAGAGAAGTAGGAAGATAATCAAACCAGTTTTATAGGTGTGTTTTAAGAATTTAATGAGATAATATCCACCAAGCACTTAGCACAGGGAGCAGCACATAGCAAATGCTCGATGAAGTGTAGCTATGATTATTATTAGCCCTTTCCATAGACTCTTTCTCTCTGTTTCTCTAGGTGTCCATTACAGTCTCTAGGACATTATGTTCTATTTGTCTTAGCAGGTGACAGTTTCTTGACCTGTGCACTAGATAGTTAAGAGAAGGGACGTCGTCTTTTCATCTGTATGTATACCCTAACATTGAGCCTCATGTCTGGCACCCAGGAGGAACTCAATTAACATCTCATGAATGAGCAAATGACTGAATAAATACAAGGCAATTATTATGTCTTGTAATTAACAAGGACCCGCCAGTTCTACACTGATGGCTCTGGCCTCTTGAGCAGTGTTACCACATTTCAAACCTCTGACTTATCCCCATGATATTGGAAATGGCTTAGAATGCCAAAAGAGGAGTAGATCTTCCCTGAGATTGCTTCCCCAGAGAGGAGAACCACCCTGCTGGATCTCGGGGGCTTGAGTGAACTCTTGACTGGGTTTGGTGCTGTCTGTCCTTTGTGGGCCAGGGTTGCCCTGAACAGCCAGCTTCTCTGGGTTCATCTATGGGCCAGACACTGGAGGTGGAACAAAAGCGGTATTGATGCCCTGCTCACAAAGCAGGCCTTTGGGCATGGATCAGAGGACTTGCCTGTCAGCTTCCCTCTTCCCAAACACAGAGCTCAGCTCCACCTCTGCCTTCAGGGCCTGGGATATAGTCAGCCACTGATGTTCAGGAAGAAAGGATAGCTTAGGCCAGGTGTGAAAGCACTCAAAAGAATGTTGCTTGGGCATTACGAAATGGAGACGAATTTGAGTGGACATTTCATTCTAATGATAGTTGATAATTGTTTTGTTTAAGTAACCAACATTGGTCATAGCCAAAGAGCTGTGCTCCAACCTTTTTATCACAAGAACCCTTTTAAAATCTTACATCTCCCTGCCCCCAAGGACCCATGCTTGAAATATTTTTTGTGTAACATATAAATTTTCAGTTTTTATGGGTAAATATTTTTATATTGAACCCTTACTATGTGCCAGGTACTTCCCTCGGTTCTATGTGCTTTGTATATTGGTTTTTTATCCTTATAACTGCCCTATCAGGTGGGTATATTTTTTCTATTTTGTAAATAAGGAAACTGAGGCTCGGGTAAGTTTATGTAACTTATTTCAGACCACACACCTTATAAATAACTGTATTAGTAGTTAATCAGCTTGTCCAAGGTCATGAATCTTTTCAAATGATCTCAATGAACTAATAACTAGGTAAAAAATAACTGTTTGCTTTATTATTAAAATAATAAATATTTTTGTAAAATACAAGTTAACCAAAATTTGTTAAAATATAACATGAAAATATTAATATATTAAAATATAACTGCCAACTAAAGCTTCTGATTAGCATGAGAATTTTTTTTTTTTAGTTAATTGATGTAATTTGGACAAAAACAAAGAAATGTATTGCTCTAGTTGTCCTGTGCTGCTTTTTAAAAAAATAAATATATAGTTCACAGAACAGCTTTTGAAATATGATAAACAGTTCATGGACTTCCATTATGCCTTCCAACTGCCCATGAGGTCTGAGTCTTCCAGAACGGTACCACCACTCATAAACCATTTTTCAATGTACTGCACAAATGGCTGTGTGCCAATTTTGTTCTTGGTGGCCTTCTCTAAACTTAGACAACTTTCCTTCTATCAGGAAGGCATGTAGGGTCTTTCCTTTGACCTGGATGCTTATCTGGAGAAAACACAATTTTAGGATTTCCTCAAGCTGTTTGCATAATTCCTAAAGATGCAGATCGTAAAGATTTCAAAGGAATTGTAGGACCTGAAGAAGAAAAGAAAAGCTCACCTTTGCCCTTAGCTTTGTGTGTCCATCAACCAGGGAATCTGTGGGCCAGGCTTACTGGTGACTCCAGGTGTGTACAGGAGGGTCCGATTTCAAAGAACTCAGGGAACTCTTACTCTAAGACTGAAATAAGAGGTTGCAGCTTTGATTTGCAACAGAAAGACAGCCTCTAATTGTTTTGCAGAGTTCTTGCTATTCCAAGAAATAAGATTCAGTGAGACCAGAAGAATAACTTCCGGCTAAAAGGTACTGGGATTCTCCTTGCTCTGTCAGCAAGAAGGGCAGTGTGACTGAGCTGCCGGAAGACCCACAATAAAACCGCCTGAAAGATGAGGCACAGAATGTCACACCAGAGGGAACTCACTGATGGAGAAATGACAGTCATAGCTTCCTGTGGTCACTTATCAAGGCAGCCTACTCTGCAATGTGTCAAAGGCTTTTACTAACTTGGGTGTCATTCGTTCTCACCATGTTCTAAAAGTTGTGGGCAGAACTATTATCTGAACTCAAAGAAACGATGCATTGAAACTGGAACTCTTAGAGCCATAAGGATAAAGGTGTGAAGTGCAGCATTATTTATAAATGTTTTTTAAAAATGAAGAAAGGGCAAGTTGATAATTTTTAGGACACATACATTAGCATTGAGAGAGAGGGAGATGATGTTACTTATGAAAATATCTAAGACACAGTGTTAAGTGAAAAAAAGAAGGAAGCAGTTGTACATACGTAGTTACTGCAGTAAGTTGGAAAATATTTGGGGGCAGTGACTGAAAGACATTCACAAGAGCTAACAGATTGAATGTGTATTATGTGCCAGGTGCTTTAACTAGCATGAATTATCTCACTTAATCCTTATAGCAAACTCTATGAAGAAGCTTCTAGCAATATCCCATGAGGACAGACGAGAAAAACTAAAGCTGGGAGAAGATAAAGTAACTTGCCTAGATCACACCGTGGTAAACTGGGGGACCTAGAACCAGATCATTTTAACTTCCTCTATAGTCAGAAAACATGGCTCTCTTGCTGGTAGCGGGGTTATGCATATATTTTTTCTTTTACTCTGTTCTCTAAATGTTCTGAAGTATGATTGTATTAAATTTAAAACATTTTAGGATATGCATTAATTAGAACTTGAATTTCAAGTTATATACTCAGATCTCATTGGATAGTGAATTTGAGCTCTGATAGGCCTATCATTTAATTAAGGTCAGGAATGAAAATGTTACCCCTAATCAGATTTAAGCAAATGGGTTTTTGGGAGGATTAAATGAGATAAGGCATGTCAGAAGTTTAGCACAGTGCCTGGGGAACACTAACCAGCACTCGACAGATATTATCTACTGGTATTAGCATGCTCCAGGTACCATCCTAAGTGCTCCCACATAGGTTATCTCATTTTTATCCTCACAAACATTCTGAGTGTTTACCTGTTATTATCTTCATTTGCAGATGAAAACATTGAGATTCAGAGAGGTTAGGTAACTCCCTCATTGTTGCTCAGTATTAAATAGGAGAGCCAAGTTCAGCGCCCTACCTCCGCCCCATACCGGCCTCTCTCCAGCACAGGTGAAACATGGTGCCGCGTACGTGCCTAAACTGGTAGCGCAATCTCGTGTGGATTTTTCCCACCTGTGCATAAGCCCACACTGGAGAACTATCCAAAGTTCACACTGCTCATCTTGGGATTCCAAGTCCTCTGGCATGGGCCCTCCCTCTATCTGTCAAAATCTACTTCTCATTTCTTGTCCATGGGAGATCTTCACTTTAACTGAGTTCTCCCGGTGCCTCATGCAGAGTACTGCATTCTCTGGGCCTCTCCTTATCCTCCCCATCTTTTAGGTCCCAGTTCAAGTTCAGCCTCTGCCAGGAAGCCCACCCACTCACATCAATTTCTCCCTCTCTTGACTTCCCACAAAATTTATTTTCTATCTCATTTAATTATACTCCATGTCATTTAATCCTTTAAATAGTTAATGTACCTACTCCACCTGAAGCTAAAAGAAACCTGGGGGTGGCAGGTTAAGGTGTTTATAGACTCATGTAACTCACAAGTCCAGCGGCGCTGATGCTTGCTTGGATCCTCAAATACACCAACTGGCTGGCTTGGTTATGTGGCCAGCCTGATTTGGGTAAGGGTCAGCTCTACCTAGACTGACAGTGGGCATGAGGTGGTTTCCCTCAAAGGGAAGAGCAAGCTGTTCTTGTCAAAAGAAGGATAAACGGACATTGGACAAGCAAGAACAACAGATGTCCCTTGCCTTGTTGAATCAAATTCCTCAGCACTTTAATAATAATAACTGTTTTTCACTGTTCAGGCACCAGACTGTAACCCCATTAGGAACTGCCAAGCAGCAACAGAGCTCTTATTAACCTGATCTCCACTGAAGGGAGCCAGGCCCAGGGGCAGAGCCACAAAGGAGAGCTTACAAATCTCTGACACAGCATTTTAATACCACAGGGGATTTTTTTTTTCCTTTCCCACACATTGTGTTAACCCTTCGGGAACAGGGGAGAAACCCAGCGCAGAGCTCATTAGTGGCGTTCCTCCAGAGCTCTTCAAAGAGGCCCCAACATTTGCCAACATGATTTTTCTTAATATTGTGCAGACGGCAGGCTAATCCATCTTCAAATGATCTAATTGCATCTAACTTTCTCTGAAGAAACAGTGTGTGGAGTTGCAACGTCTTAATTGTGGGGTGTAATGCAGAATGTCTCCAAGATGACAGAGCCAAGCACTCAAACCAAAGCTGGGGAATTTCCAGTGGAAACTTTCAGGGGAAGAAAATGGAAGGTGGAGAGTGGCATGCTGGTAAGCTTCAAATCCAGTTCTTAGGCCTGCTGTTCATAAAATCGAATTTCCACTCAGGGCTTGCGGAGGCTCCCCTGTGCCTTCAAAGCCGCACGCTTGCATTTACCGTGGAGAAAAGGGGTAACATAAAGAGGCAGGCGGCGAGGGAAGGGGCAGGCGGAGGAGTATTGGGATCTTCTGACGGGCTGGGCAAGAATAAGGACCTCAAGTGGCCAGTATTTTCTCAGGGTTTCCCTGACCTTCCACTCTCTTAGCTGGGATACCTTAACTCCCTTGCAAAGGGCCTAATTAAATAGAACAAATTTACATAGAGGAGAGGAGCTAAGCAAAGCAGGGGGTGGGGGTGGGGAGGCTGGAGAGGAAGCCTGGAGTTGCAGTGCTTGGTTTCTGGTGTTGGCCAGAGAGGCACACACAGAGGCAGGTGAGGTGGGTACAAATACCAAAGGCTCTCTTGAATGCAGCATTTCCTTTAAGTCTTGTTTATCTCATTTATCTTGTTTATTCCTCACGACTACTCTATGTGGGTTCAATTGTTATCTGAATTTACATTTGGGAAAATCCAGGCTTCCAGCTGAGACCTCTTCTACAAGCTGGTGACTAGCAGACCTGAGATCCAGACCTTGTCTGTTTTTGCCTCCAAGGTGGATGCCATTCGTCAAGCCCCTCCCTCAACATGCCATGGGGGTAGGGGGGCCGGGTCAGGGTCACATACAGGCTGCCTGCACCCCTGAGGTTCCTGGCATGTGTAGGTACAGATAAGCCTGGCTCTCCCATTCCCTGGCAGGCCTGGAGGAACTATTATTTTTACTAGGATGAAGTCATGTATTAAACACTAACATGGTTTCTGTCAACATCAGGCCTTGAGCCCTTTGTTCTGTCCTCCCCACAAACATATTTATGTTGGCCCCAGTTAGCAATATCCCACTTTGCATTTGCATTCACAATCCCTTATGTCTCATCTGGTACACAATGCACGGGAAATCAGGCTGCCAAGGAACTGGCGGTGAAGCTAAGGCGCTGTATGAATTCCACGTTCAAGTTCCTACTGATGCTGAGGACGCGTAGGACTTATTCCGGTCCCTGCACCACAGCCCTTTTTTCCTGGAGATTGGCCATATATATTCTCCTCTTAATCCAGAGCCCCAAAAGAGTCTCTACGGGCCATTTATATACAGCAACTCTAAAAGAAGCAGACACAGAAGCAGACCTCTAGTAATAGGAATAATAGCAAATTTCTACAGGCGGATTGCCCTATGCCAGGCACTGTGCAAAGTGAATGACACACATTATCTCACTGAATCTTCAAAACCTTTTGAGTAGATTCCATTATTATTCCTATTTTTACAGAAGAAAAAACCTCATAGGTTATTCTGCAATCTCAGAAGTTTCTCAGCTCCAAGACAGGGAGCTCTGGTTTTTTCCATTACTCATTCATTCAGTGTTTAGATATTAACCAAGTGCCCTCTTTGTGCCAGAGGTAGGGATTACAAAGACCAGTAGTCCTACTGAGAGAACTAAACCATGGACCACAAAACAGTGTAAAACAGGGTGGCACAATTGTGGCAGGAGGGCAGAGGCAGAGAGTCCCCTACAGGCCAGGATCTGGCAGCCAAGAGAGGAGAGGACACCCTCCTTACTGGCTCTCCCCCTCTCTCCTAGAACATGGCCAACTGCATCACTCTTCAGGGCCCTGGCTCCATCACCTGCTGAAGGCCACGCCTGCTCCAAGAGACCAAGCCTTCTAGGTGAATAGAAGATGATAGACTTATGTTCTTTATGCTGTCAAAATCAGAGACACCTTCATGTCTCTCTATCTGCAGTTACCACTCCTTCCTGATGATGGGAAAATCCAGATGAGGATGAAACCCATAATATGCTTCCTGGAAGAGCCACCAAGCCTAATGGGCACGGAGGTAGGTAGGAACGGGACATGAATTAATCACCACCTCTGTCCTAGGTATAGTTGGGCATTTGGGATGTGTCTTCTCATTTGACTCCATTTTTCCTGTTTATTTATACTTACGAATTTATCCCTGCACACCTGCCTCCTCTTCAAGCCATCTCAAATCCTCTTCTTTACAACTCATCTACCCTCGCCCCAGCCCAAGTCACCAAACCACCTATTTTCCCATCTGTACAAGTGTAGTAGTTTCCTTACTGGTCTTCCAGTTCCTGCTCCTACCATCCCCACCCTCCGTACAGCTGCCAGAGTGTTCTTCCCATTATAAATTAGAACCTGTGACTCCTTTAGATGAAACCCTTTCACAGCTTCCATGGCTGCTGGGGTCCAAACACCAGCTCGCATAGCTCTGAGAGACATAGCTTCTGCTCACTTTTCTAACTTCAGGTCATACTTTCCACCCTTGCTCATCTAATTTCAGCCACATTGGTTTTCTTTCTATTCCATGATCATGACAAAACCTTCCCCAGTCCATGGACTTTTGCTCTTGCTGATCTTTTGCCTAGAATAGTCTTTCTTTCCCCAGCTCTCCACAAGGCCGGCTCATTTTATTCCTTGAAGGTCAGCTCAAATGTCAGTCCCTTGGCAGAAAGTCTTTACTCACCAAGCTGTTAAAGCAGCCCCCTTCCTACCCCCAATTACTCTCTTACACATCCACCTGTCTTCTTCCTATCTTATTTGTTTTATGTTTATTATCTGCTTCTCAAACTAGAACTAAGTTCCATGAGGACAAAGAACCTGCCTGGTGGTGTTCACCACTATAACCCTGAAGGCTTGTCCTGGCACACAGTGGCTGCTCAATCAGTATTTCTTGAATTAGCAAATGACCCGTCCCAAAGACTCCTGAGATGAACATTATTATTTCCATTTTGTAGCTCAAGAAATTGAAACTTAAAGATGGGTCAGATTCAAACCCAGATCTGTGTGGCTTCAATGCCAGGTCTCTTGTTACTACACCAGAAAGTCACTCAAGGTCGTCAAAACACAAGGAAGATGCAAGCCACAACACGGATGAACCTTGAAAACATTACGCTAAGTGAAAGAAGCCAGACACAAAAGGCCACATACTGTATCTGATTCCATTTATGTGAATTGTCATTTGGATTCTGAACATATGCCAGAATCATTTGCCTATATGAAAAGTCCAGAAAAGGCAAATCCATAGAAAGTATTAATAGATGATTGGTTGCTAGGGCCTGGGGGCAGAGAGACACGGGGAGTGACTACTGAGCAGGTACAGGGTTTGTTTCTGGGGTGACAAAAATGTTCTGCAACTAGATACTGGTGATGGTTGCACAACATAGTCGATGTATTAAGTGCCACTGAAGTGTGTACTTTAAAATGATTAAAATGGAAAATTTTATGTCATGTGTATTTTACCATACTACTACTACTACTACTACTACTACTACTACTACTGCTGCTACTACTACTACTACTAGGTAAGGGAGATTTCCCAGGAAAGCCAGGTACCTACAGCTACTTGGAGACTGGGCCAGGAGCCGTGACCTCCCTGGCTCCTGTGTGGCGCTGGCTGCCTCCTCCCATTGTCATGAACCTCTGCAGGATCTGCCTGCTGGGGCAGTGGCTGTTTCAAAATTAACTCTAATCTAAAAGAATAACATTTTACTTTGCAACTTCCGTGGTGTTTCTCTTTGCAATTTACCCTTTCTCTTTAATCAGCATGATCACCCAAACAATCACACACACACACACACACTCTCTCTCTCTCTCTCTCTCTCTCTCTCTCTCTCTCTCTCTCTCTCTCTCTCTCTCTCTCTCTCTCTCTCTCTCTCAATCCAAGAGGAAATGCAGCCTGCTGAATGCTGCTTTGAAATTCTATCAGATTGCCGCTCCTGTTTTCTAAATTTCTATTTTTAGTATGAAACAGCAACTGATTCACACACGTAGGATTCTGGAGAAGTTATAAGTTCTGCAGTGTTTTGGCCATGGAAAGTCTCTCTGAAACCGAAGAGTAACGGAAATAAAGGACTGGAATAAATTACGCTGCAAATTTTGCAATGAATGTCAATCGGGCACAGCCAAACACAAAAAAGTTGTATGAAAAAATTTAAAGACAATAAAGTGGACAAGATAAAAGAGACATTTTCAGTAAACACACAGTGCTTTTGGTTTTTTAAAAGTTCCCTCTCCAAGGTCAAAAAAGAATAATGAAATTGGTTGCCTGCAATCACAACTAAATGTCCTGCAAAAAATGTTTATGCAATTTTAACAGAATCTGGTTTTGTAACTCTGCACAGCTATAAAACCATCTTAAAATGGAGAGACGGTAAAATAAATTATTTTAGTTATGGACAGCCTATAAAATATAAAAATTCTTTCTCACAAAATCAAAGATCAATTAAAAGATTCAAAAATTGCAGGTACTTTCCTTCAGCTTTAGATGAGGTAGGCAATATAAGAAAAAATGGCAAATTAATACTTTGGGTATGTTTACCTTAAAGGACTTCCTAATTCACAAAGAAATGTCAATTTGCAGCCTATAAAATCGAACTTGTAGAGTAGGTAGGTATATTTTAACCTTTTACATCAGTCAAAGAATTTCAGCTAGGTATGAAAAAATTAGTTTCTATCATGACGGATGGTACTCTAGCCGTTGGGTCAAAAATCTAGACTTAGTGGAATTTCATACTGATTGTTCCCTTATTGCTTTGTTCTACTATATGATACATATTGAAAATATCTGTGCTCAGTTTTCTGAAGCAGATCTTAGGAAAAATGTCCTAGATACGATTGTTAAAGTCATTTCATATATATGTGCAAATAGAATCATTGCCAGTTCATAGAAATGTTGAAAGATATCAAAGACAGTAAATTTAATGATCTTGTATTCTTCATTAGTGCTTATTGATTAAGTTGTGGATGAGTTTTTTACGAAGACTTACTGTATGGTTAACTTCAAGACTTTCCTAAAACAAAGGGATGTTCGTCAAATATTCAATAATCAAAGATCAAAAATGGTCATATGATTTACATTTTATCACTGATATCACGTTGTGTATGAACAAGCTAAACTTGCAGCTCCAAGGAAAAGAAAAGCTTTTTGTAATCTAGCTACACACAGGTATAAGAATGTATGTTGTAATTGAGGCTTTTTACAATACAAATCAACAGTCATGACTTCTATACATTTAACATGAATCAATATGCAGAAGATTTTAACGGGAGCTGGCAGCATTTTACAAATTGGCTGCAAAAACTACAAGAAAAAATTTTTGTGCTTTTCAATTTATGCAATATCTCCTTGAATTTGCTATAAATAATACTGAGCTGATACAAGATTTAGTGAATTTATTTAACTTGGAAAACATAGATTGAAAACTTATATGCTGTGATTCAGAGTCAATTCAATTCTTCTAAAAATGACAAACCAGTTTTGTCAACATGAATGTAAAAGCTAAGGAAAAAACATTTTTTTTTGGTATTTGATTCAGTTACTGGGAAAACTTGGAGTATATTTTAAACAACTTGGGAATGTGAATCTATGCTTTTAACTGTTAATTTTATAAACTATAAATACAGATCAATTATTTTTGATGAAAATTTAGCATTCAAATTAATATGTGCTATAAATATAAAATACAGGTACACATTGAATTTTGAAGACTTAGAAAGAAATATGATATCCTGTTTTAGTAATCACAATATATAGGTATATCAAAACATCACATTGTATACCTTAATTATATACAATTTTTACTTGTCAATTATAACTCAGTAAAGCTGGGTAATAATTTTATATTTATTTCATGTTGAAATGATAGTATTTTGGATGTGTTGGGTTAAATAAGGTATACATTAAAATTAATTTTATTTGTCTCTTTTGACTTTTTAAAATATGGCTATTAGCTTAAAATTACATATGTGGCTTGCATTATGTTCCTAAGGGACAACATTGCTCTGGGGATGCAGATGGATGTCATAGCACTCATTGTGTTATATTCCAATGGCCTTGAGAGCAGGCTAGGGTTTCATGTGAGGACATAGGACAGCTACTCAGTCTTGGACTAAGTAATGGGGGGTATAAACATCAGAAGTTGGTCACAAAAATACTAGGCCATCTGCTGAGGTAAGAGGTTTGTAATGACTGAACCCACCACAGCTTTTCCATTATCTATGGAACACTTCCCATCCCAATGGCAAGTATTTACATCTGGGTTACTTCACCACTGTCCAAGTTCTGGGAGCAGGTTTCTGACTTATATACTCAGCAAGGCCAAGAGGGTTAAATAGCACAGGGTTATCTCAGCTGGCCTGAACTGACCTCAGACTAATCTTCACAACCCCTAACTACTGGTGATCACTATGAAATGTATTTACTAAAGATAAATGATGCTCTGAAACCATGAATCTGCAAGTTCTTTGGGGTAGGATGTGTCAGCTGGTCAGCATTATTTAGTAACAATAATTGGATTTATGATTTGCACCTGGCTTTAGTGGAGTCTTGGGGTTTCAATAACTGAGGTGTGTCACATAGCTGGAATATGCCTATGTGGCCAGCTCACTATAAGAAACCTCCACTATGACCTGACTTTGGACTCCTTGGATCTCAGATGCTTCACACACATGCCAGTAAAGGTTCAAGACTTGCAGACAAAGGGTGTCCTGTACAGCCCAGTTTTAGGAGGACTAAGAAGCTTGCACCTGCGATCTCTGGGACCCCACCTTGCGTATCCATCTCCTGGTGCTGTGCTGTGTCCCTTGTCTGTAATGAAACTGCTCCATGAGGATAAACTATTTGAGTGTTATGAATCCTTTCAGCAATCAAACACTTAAGGTGACAAAGTGTGTAATTCATGTAAAGGTTCTTCAATCGATCACCTCCCCACAACAAGGGGAGGCAATACAGCAGACTGGTTAAAGTCTGAGTGCTGGAGTCCACCTGCCTGGACTCAAAGCTTCATCCTTTGCTAGCTGAGTCTCCTTGAGTGAGTTACTAAAACAGGGAACTGTAAAATGGGGAACTAACAGTGCCCACCTCAAAGGATTCAATGAGATCACTCCTGTGCAAGGTTTTATAAAGATGCCTGGCACAGAGTAGCACTTAGTGAGTGCTGACCACAGTTGGCAAATTCTGTCCTTAGAATTCCAAGAAGCAAATTTCTAGAAGTTTTATGTCTCTGTTTTCAGCCTTCAAGACTTCACAAATATTGAGGTCTAGATTCAGAGCACCCTTCTACCCAATTGAAAAGTACTTGTTATGATAAGAAAGAGTACAGGCATGATCGTTAATCAATTTTTCCATTTTGCTAGACAGGAAACTAAAACACCAGGCTATCTTGTCAAAGCTATTAGATGGCTGTAAGATCAAAAGAGAAGAAAAAATGTTCTGAAAATTATAAGCAGTATTATAACACATGAGGTCTTCTTAGTCTTTTTCCTTTTTACAGTTTCTCTTGGGGATTTTACTCCTTGCAAATCTTTGCCCACCAACTTAGCCAAATACAGCTGCCCCTTCAGCCTTGACCTTTGCTCCAAGCCTCAGTTCCACAACACAAACTGTCCACTGAATGGTTCCACGCTAGTGGCATGGAAATCAATCTGGGGAATCAGTGCTGGTGCTGGGCCTGTTTGCCCTCAGACCCCCATTCCTTGCCCTTCTCCAGCTCTGGGCTCATCCACAAGGGAGATGACGTCTGCAGGCTGTGACTCTCAGGCTCCTTGTATCATATAGTTCTTGTAGGGTTCCCCTAATGGGAGACACTGGCTGGCATTTGGAAACGGGAAGGAAGAGAGAAGCCAAGTCGTTTCGCAGCCCCCCTTCTTTATGCCTTGAGCAATGACTCCAGCTGTGGAGGCATCTTCTCATGGCTCCAGCTCCCACAGAACAGACTTGGCATAATTCTAGCCTCCTCAGATGACCCTAACCCTGGACTCCAGTAAAATTACCTCCCTTTTGTTCCTTCAGGCTAGGCATGGCTCGGGCTTCTGCCTGTTGCTGATGCTGCATCACCATCCTTTATTTAGCTTTTCAGCACATTCCATCACCGGTGTATCCAATTCCCTATATTAAATCCCCTGTGTTAAGTAACCAAGAATGGGTTCTGCTTTCCTGATTGACTTCTGATGATGCAGTAGGCATATGACTATCCAGGCATGGAGTTTCTGCTGCTTCAACTCCTTTGGTGTCTACGGTATGGTGTTGGGACAGAGAGGTAGAACTGGGCAGTCTAATGCAAGTTCCTTTTCAGGTGAGGATGGAAGAGGGTACTTCTCAAATATGGTTGCATGCACAAGATATCACTTGCATGCATATGATATCACTTGGAGTAATTTGAGAAAATATCATGTCTGGGCACCACTCTGAGAAACTTTGATTTAACTTGTCTGGGGTAGAGCCTGGGTAGGGTAACTTACAAAGCTCCCTGAGTGATTCTAATATATAGACAAAGTTGAAAAGCACCACATGTGAGCATGTGTGAATGTGAGAGAGAGGGGGAGAGAGGGAGAGAGGGAGAGAGAGAGAGAGAGAGAGAGAGAGAGAGAGAGAGAGAGAGAGAGGGGGGCGCGGGGGGAGAGGAAAGCATTGAGATAAAATGGTCAACACCGATGCTGATCAAAACCAGACCTAACAAAGAGAGAAGAAACCTGAACATTACACTGAAAAAGTGGAAGGGTATCAAAATATGCCACCCAAATCATGCTCTGTTGGCATACTGATTATTTTGAGTCAAAGGCAATGGAGAAACAAAAGATGCAGGAAGGGCTCTTTGCCGCCCCCTTCCTACCTGCAGTCAGGGCATAGACTTCCTCTGAGAAAGGTGTCCTCCCTAAACCACGAAGAGGAGAACAGTCTTACCACAGGAGATAGGGAGTTGATGCTGAGATGAATCTGTACAAACAAACCTTACTCAAGTAACACTTATTTTCTGTTAGTTTCCTCCATTTGTTTGCTAGCCACTTTCCCACAATTTGCCACCCCACCCCAAATCCCTTTTTCCTTTGTCTTATCACATATCCGTAAATTATCATTCTTTATTAAAACGGTATAGGAGCCCCCAGGTCTAACCCTATCTTTGGGGTTTTCACTTCTTTCTATCATGCCCCCTGTGCCATGTAAAAACATTAACACCAAATACAATTTGTATGTTTTTTCTTCTCTTAACCTGTCTTTTGTCAATTCAATTCATAGGCTCCAGTCACAGAACCTAAGAGGGTAGAGGAAAAGTCTTTCCTTCCCTACAAAGCCAAAGGCTAATTACATCATTTATGCGAAGAGATGATCATTAAGCTCAGCCACCCCTCAACGCCACCAAAGTTATTCATAATATTTCATTAGCTATGTTTGTTGTGAGATTCGGTTGTTTCCCTTAGCAAGCTCTGTGTCCAAGATGTGATGAATCAATAATGAACCCGCATTCCCAAGTCACACAGGCAAACCAGAGTTCTGATTTTCCCACCAGCCTTCAGGGCCTGCCAGTCAGGCAACACAGTCAGTGCTTTAAAAACACCCACATGAAGACAGCAGGAGGCTGTCTCCACCCTTACATCAGATGGCCTCCTGCTGCCTGCAATCCTCCTGCTCAATTTAAAGCAGAGACACTTCAGCCCACAAAGCAGGCGCCTAGTGAAGGATTATGGGAGGAAAGTGCTGCTCATTTCACGGCAGGCAAGCAGAGGCTGCTGCTGACCAGCAAAGGAACAGGCGTTTCCCCTTCACCCAGGAGGGCACAGTACCAAAGCCACTTCGGAATCCGAGGGGGAGTTTCCATGTGGGAGTTCTCTGCAAAATCTTTCTCACTGATGAAACTAACTAGACAAGATCTTGCTTGGAATGGGCAGGATGGAAGCTGGTGACAGACAAAAGAGGACTATTAACACCTCAGGGTAGAGAAAGAGAACCTGGAGCAAACTGCATGAAATTCAGAACAATAAAGAGGTCCTACTCTACTATAGGAAGTAGCAAATTGAGTTTCAATTAGTCATAAAATTAGTAGAAGAAATCTTAGAAGACAGTGAACCCAAATACTTCAGTCTGAAAATAAACTTGGGGCCCACAGAAGCTAAGCAATTTGCCCAGGGTCACCGGCTAGTGAATGAAATGGAAAGAACTAGAACACTGCCAGGTACATTTTCTCTAAA
>RJWJ010023285.1:0-25988 GCA_004363605.1 Indri indri
GAGTGCCGTGGCGTCAGCCTAGCTCACAGCAACCTCAAATTCCTGGGCTCGAGCAATCCTACTGTCTCAGCCTCCCGAGTAGCTGGGACTACAGGCATGTGCCACCATGCCCGGCTAATTTTTTCTGTATATATTTTTAGCTGTCCAATTAATTTCTTTCTATTTTTGGTAGAGACGGGGTCTCGCTCTTGCTCAGGCTGGTCTCGAACTCCCGAGCTGAGGACGATCCGCCCACCTCGGCCTCCCAGAGTGCTAGGATTACAGGCGTGAGCCACCGCGCCTGGCTGGAAACAACCTCTTAATCATTTTAATCTTATTAAATCGATCATGTATATGACCAATAGTTAACTGCTGATGACATTTTAAAAATTGAGATATAAACCATATACTAAAAAATTCACCCTTTAAAAGCGTAAATGTTTTTAAATTGAGATAATTAACATACTATACAGTTCACACTCAAAATATGCAATTCTGTGGCTTTTAGTAGATTCACAGAGATGTACATCCATTACCACAATCAATTTGAAAACCATTTTATTACCCCTAAAAGAAGTTGTATCCGTTAGCTGTCCCCTCATCAAATCCCCAATCTGTTCCAACTCTAAGAAACCACTAATCCACTTTCTGTCTCTAGATTTGCTTATTCTGGACATTTCATAAAAATGGGATCATTGTATATGTGGTCTTTTTTGACTGACTTTTTTCACTTAATATGTTATAAAGGTTCATCTATGTTGTAGCATGTATCGGTACTTCATTTCTTTTTACTACCAAATAATATTCCATTGTATGGCCGTATCTACCACATTTTTCTGTTCATGAGTTGATGAACATTTAGGTTGTATCTGCTTTCTGGCCACAGTGAATAATGCTGTTGTGAACATTTGTGTACAAGTTTTTGTGGGAACATATGTTTTCATTTCTCTTGGGTATATGTCTAGGAATGGAATTGCTGGATCATGTGGTTACTCTTAAGTATAACTGCTTGAGAAACTGCCATGCTATTTTCCAGAGTGACTATGGATGTCGATTTTTCCACATACTCAACAAGACTTGTTATTATGTATCTTTTTCATTCTGGCCATCCTACTGAGTGTGAAGTGGTATCTCATGGTTTTGATTTGCATTTCTCTGATGGATAATGATGTCAGACATCTTTTTACGTGCTTACTGGTCATTTGGATATCTTCTTTGAAGAAATGTCTATTAATATTCTTGAGCCTTTTAAAAATCATATTATTTATCTTTTAATATTGAGTCGTAATAGCTTTTTGTTGTATTCTAGATACAAGTCCCTTATTAGGTATATAATTTGCAAAAATGTTCTCCCATTCTGTGAGTTTTTCTTTTTTGTTGGTGTCCTTTCAAGATAAAGTTTTTAATTTTGATGATGTCCTGTTTATCTATTTTGTTATTGTTGTTGCTTGTACTTTTGGTGTCATGTCTCAGAAAATATTGCCTAATCCAGGGTCACAAAGATTTATACCTATGTTTTCTTCTAAAAGATTTTATGGTGTTAGCTTGTGCATTTAAGTATTTGATCCATTTTGAGTTAATTTTTGTATGTGGTGTGAGGTAGGGGTCCATCTTCATTCTTTTCCCCATTTGGCACCCTTATCAAAACTCAATTGCCTGTAAATGTGAGTATTTATATCTGGGTTCTCAGTTCTATTGCCTTGATCTATATGTCTCGTCTTTGTCAGTACCACATGGCCATGATTACTGTAGCTTTGTATAACAGTAAGATTTGCAATCCAGGAGCATAAATCCTTCAAATTTGTTTTTCTTTTTCAGGATTGTTTTGGATATCATGGGTCCCTTATGTTTCCATATAAATTTTAAGATAAATCTGTCAATTTCTGTAAAAAAGAAGAGGTTTTGGTAGAGATGGTGTTGAATCTACGCACGAATTCGAGAACTATTGCTATCTTAAGTTTTCCATTCCATGAACGTGTAATATCTTTCCATTTATTTAAGTCCTCTTTAATTTTGTTTAACAATATTTTATGGTTTTCAGAGTATAAGTCTTATACTTTTTTGTTAAATTTATTCCTAAGTATTCTTTTTGATGCTATTTTAAATGGAATTGTTATCTTAATGTAGTCTAATAGTATATAGAAATGCAGTAGGTTTTTGCATGTTGAACTCATCTTGCAACCTTCCTGTACTTGTTACCTCTAATTGTTTATTTTTTGTGGATTAAGGTTATCTGTTTAGAAGGTGATATCATCTGTGAATAGAGATAGTTTTACTTCTTTTTCAGTCTGGATGCCTTTTATATATTTATTTCACGTAATTGCTCTGATTGGAACTTCCAGTACAATGTTGAATAGAAGGTGGTGAGAATGGACATCCTTTTCTTGTTTTTGATCTTAAGAGAGCTTTTTTAGTCTTTCACCATTGAGTTTGATATTAGCTGTGGGTTTTGGGGGGATTTTTTTGAGACAGAGTCCTGCTCTGTTGCCCGGGTTAGAGTACTGTGGTGTCAGCATAGCTCACAGCAACCTCAAACTTCTGGGCTCAAGTGAGCCTCCTGCCTCAGCCTCCTGAGTAGCTAGGACTATAGGAGCTCGCCACCACACCTGGCTAATTTTTTGTTTCTATTTTTAGTTGCCCAGTTAATTTTTTCTATTTTTAGTAGAGATGGGTCTTGCTCTTGCTCAGGCTGGTCTTGAACTCCTGACCTCAAGCAATCCTCCTGCCTGAGCCTCCCAGGGTGCTAGGATTATAGGCGTGAGCCACCGCACTCACCAAGCTGTGGGTTTTTCATAGGCATCCTTTTATCAGATTCAGGGACTTCCATTCTATGCCTAGTTTGTTGAATGTATTTATCATGAAAGGGTATTGGATTTTTCAAATGCTTTTTCTGCATCTATTGAGATGATCATGTGGTTTTTATTCTTATTATTTATCCTTTGTTTGTTGTATTTATATCATGTATTACATTGATTTTTGTACATTGAACCAATCCTGCTTAGTTGTGGTGTATAATTCTTTTTAAATATTGGTAGATTCTAATATTTTGTTGAGGATTTTTCCATCTATATTCACAAGAGATAGTGAACTGTAGTTTTCTTATGTCTTTGGTTTTAGTATGAGGATAATACTGGCCTCATAGGATAAGTTAGGAAGGTATTCCCTTCTGTTTTTTAGAAGAGTTTGTGAAGGATTGATGTGAATTCTTCATTAAACATTGATGAATTCACAAGTGAACCACCTGGTTCTGTGCTTTTCTTTGTAGCTTAGTAAGTGTTTTGATTACTAATTCAATGTCTCGGTCTGTTGAGATTTTCTATTCTTTTTTTTCTTTTTTTGAGATGGAGTCTCACTCTGTTGCCCAGGCTAGAGTGACATGGCATCAGCCTAGCTCACAGCAACCTTAAACTCCTGGGCTGAAGCGATCCTCCTGCCTCAGCCTCCTGAGTAGCTGGGACTACAGGCATGCGCCACCAAGCCTGGCTAATTTTTTCTATTTTTAGTTGTCTGGCAAATTTTTCTATTTTTAGTGGAGACAGGGTCTCTTGCTCAGGCTGGTCTTAAACTCCTGACCTCAAACGATCCTGCCCACCTCAACCTCTCAGGGTGCTAGGATTACAGGTGTGAGCCACTGTGTCCAGCCTCTGTTTATTCTTGAGTCGATTTTGATAGTTTGTGTCTTTCTAGCAGTTGGTCTATTTCATATGTTATCTAATTTATTAGTATATAATTGTTCATCATATTCCTTTATAATCCTTTTTATTTCTCTAAGCTTGGTAGTAATGTCCCTCTCATTCTTGATTTTAGTAATTTGGGTCTTCTCCCTTCTTTACATTTGCAAAAAAATGTAAATGTAAAGGATGTCCTTTACATTTTTTTGGTCAGCTTATTTGCCCAACTCTTATTGCTGCCTCTGGCAGCAACAGTATTAATCACTTTGCAACTGATTTAGCAAATGCCCCTGGGTAAAATACTGTTTGCACTGATTAAGCTCTAAGGTCAAATAAAGACAAGCTTGCTAGTAAAAATTTCTAGCAATCAGGTCAAATAATGACAATTATCTCTAGGAATTGGGCTTTGGAGGAGCTCCAGACGCATTCTGTCTCCTCCAGAGAGTGCTAAGCTACTGGCTTTCACCATGCTGCAGGGGTATTTTTTCCATACTGCTGGGTTAGGGGCAAGGAATATGATGAAGTCATGTTAAAATGCCACAAAAGTTACAGTTCTTACTGAGACTCACCTTTTTTTCTTGCTCCCTGGATTGTTATAAGCCTTTGGTTAACTGCCAGAGTTCTGAACAAGTTGATTTTGACTATTTTTTCAGTGTTCTTGTATCTTTTATGGAGGAGAGGATTTTCCAGCATCCTTATTACTCTGTTCCTGTTGACATCACTTAGTGATGACATTTTGACATGAATTATGTCAAAGGCATTAAATTTAGGTTACTGGATTCCCCAAAAGCTGTAACGTATATTAGAAGGTTTCTTTCTCCTGTACTATGTAATAATTAAGTTAAATTAATGAAATAGGCAAATGAAGAAAAGATGACATTTCAATCCCTTTACTTTAGCTAAATCTAGCACTTTTTCAAAGCTCCTAAATGTTGCTATTCTAAACACTGTAGTTACCAGAAGTTTGATAATTCTATTTCTTTTTTTCCCTGCCTTTGATACAGCAGTAATTCTATTTTTTTATTAAACTACAAACCGGTTTGTCTTTCCTATTTACACTTCAACATTGTAAGATTTCTTTGTTTCTGTACCACCTGTTTAAAACAATAAGGTTCCCCCTGCTCTGAGAAAGCTGGAACTCTTAGGAGACGTAAGATATACACTTACTGTATCCAGTTGGTGGAATCAGGGGATTTGCAGAAAGAAGTAGCATCTGAGATCATAGGATTACTAATGCTGGAGGTAAGATGGAAGACAAAATCTTTTTTGTTTTGGGGTAGGTTTTTTTTTTCATTTGTAATTTATTGAGGGAAGGAAAACTTAAGTGCCAACCCTAGCATAGTTCCCGTTTATGAATAAGAGCTGTTATTAAAAAACAAAAAAGTGGATGAAAGGGGGCAGTAAACCACTTCAATGTGTACATTATATTTCTGGTACCATTGACATATCTCTTTGAAGAGTTAGCATATTTGAAAACGTTAGGGAACTGATGGAAGATTCTGACCTTTGAAATGCTTTACAGTTATAAGTGTCAGAACAAAATAATTCTATGAATCCTTTCTAGGACCATTTCTGGGTCTCGATATCAATTCAGTTATTGTAGCTAAAGACTTTATTTCTTGGAAGGAAATATCAAACATTGGATTTCTGCTTAAGATTTTCTTTATCCCATGAACTTTTAGGCTCACCATTTTCCAGGACCATCATTGGTTGAATTAGCCAATGAGTTCGTTAGTGCTATCAAAGAAGGCAGTCTAGTAAATGGAAAATCTCTGGAGTTATTGCCTATTATTCTCACTGCCTTGACCACCAAAAAGGGAAATATGGCTTATGGAAAAGGTAATTTTCTCCCAATTTTAGTGGTTTTGTCTCTATTCACAAAGTCAAATTATTTCTCAGTGTATTTTGCATTTCTAGGCGAACTGAGTGGGGAAGAATGTAAGAAGCAGTTGATTAACACCCTCTGTTCTGGCAGGTGAGTCTTTCTTATTAATGTATAGAACTTTCTCAGGACTACAGGTGGCCAGAAAAAGAACACCATTTATTCCAGGAATTTATATCTATAAAGTTTTTAGTCCATTTTTTCTTTGTTTATAATATACCACTATTAAGCCATTTAGTCTGCAATAAATTTTTGAGAAAGATGATTTACTATATTCTGTGGTCTAAGACTATGTGTATAGTTTCTGTTTACTTGACTGTCTATCCTTAACACAGCAATTTAGTCCTCTAAGTATTGTTTGTAGTCCCAAGGTCCTTAAGGCTAGGGAAGTCACCCTGTTGCTATATATCTTTTATATTTTTTTGAGGGAGTGGAATATACAAGTCATATTTTTATCCTTTAACCAGTAATTGTATTTCTGGGAATCTACCCTAAGGAAAGACTCCAACAAACAAAAAATCCTCATCTATAAACATGTTCAGCATAGAAATTTGTGACCAATGTAAGCATATGGTGATAGAAACATGTAAGTTATGGTATGTAAATTAAGGTAGAGTCACTCCATGAAATTTATACCCATTAAAAATCAAATGTGTTAAGATGTTACATTAAAGATGAAAAATCCTTACTATTTATACTCAACAATATACAGAGAATGCTAACTTACACAATACTAATGATTACACTTGGGTATGTTAAAAAGAACAAGGGAATACCCAAGATTATTTAAGCCAGATATAATAGCTTTTATGTTTCCTTACATAAGATCCTTTCCATAAATAATTTTAAGCATGTATCAGAACATGTATGCTTGCTTTTAATCACACAAGAATTTATTCAAAATATGTTGTAATATATGTTGCATTTTTTATTTAACACATCTGTTCACGTCAGCATATACAATTCTAAGTCATTCTTTTTAATGGTTCTGTAGTAGTCTATTATTTGGCCTGTCTCCATTTGTTGGATTATTTGGTTGTTTCCAGTTTTTTGCTATTATAAAAAGTGTTTTAATGAATGTCTTTATATATCTAAATTACTTTTTACAAGCATTTACAAGAATATATTTCAAATAGTAAATTGAGTGGGTATGTGGTTATTTGCATTTTTAAAGTTGGTAAGTATTGCTAACTTGTCATGCACTCCCTAAAACAGTATCTGCAGAATGTTTGTTTCTCACAATCTCACCAGCACTGAGTGTCATCAGACTTCTTGATTTTGCCCAAAAGGTTAAAAACTGCTATTTCATTATTTTAAATTGTATTTCTTTGATCTTGTTTCCCAGTATTGCAAAATCAGACTTGAAATGGCACTATTTTTTTCCTCCTCATTAATTTTATAGTTATATGTAAATAAGTTAAAATGAAATAAGCTTTTATGTTCTTTTTCATTTTCCTTAAACAGATGGGACCAGCAATATGTAATCCAACTCACCTCCATGTTCAAGTAAGCATCATCTTTCCCTTTTCTTTTTATACCATGTTTTGTGAACTTACCTGCTAGAAACTGAAACATAGCAAACTCAAACACCAGTTCCTCCTGAATAAGAGTATTAGAACATCTGTTTTCTGTTACAAATTCCCTCCCCATGCCCATCTCCTTTTTGGCTTTATTTATTTATTTAAAATACAAGTTTATGATTTTTTTCCAAGATGCTTTTGCTTAGGTAACATTATCGGTTAAAGGTTCTTCATTAGTGAAAAATCAAAAGAGGCAGTTATAATATTCTATTGTCTCCTTAATTCCCTGCCCCCAAATTTTATTTCTTAAAATATATTTAATGGAATTTGAACCATTATAAAGCTCTGAATTGAATTTCTAAAAGTAAGACAGTTAGGCTGTGGCTGCAGCCTTTGGAATCTTTGATCCACAGGGATGTTCCTCTGACTGAAGAAGAGGTGGAATTTGTGGTGGAAAAGGTGTTGAGGATGTTCTCCAAGATGAATCTTCAAGAAATACCACCTTTGGTCTATCAGCTTCTGGTTCTCTCTTCAAAGGTATAAATAAAAAAGTATTTCTCTTTGATTTTTGAGGGTATGATGAGTTAGGGACATTCAGCGTATTTATAGTTTTGGTTTACGTATTAGGACATTGATGCTTTCATTTCATGTATAGTGATTTGGGCTAGTAAAAAGGTCATGCTCCTCAGCTAAGGAAAACATACATTATCTCATATTACTACATTTTCTTTGTGATAGTAAAAGTGATAAAGATCTCAGGAAAGGTAGACTCTAAACCCCTTAAAGTCTGACAGTAAAGAGGTATTTCAAACCCTGTTTCAACATGAAAGTTGAAACATTCTCAGTTTGACTCTAGGTTGTAGCTTTCTTAAAAAAATTGTACTTGAGAATTCTTTAGGCTACAAAGTACTTTAAATTCAATTTGGTTATTTTGCCTTTTAATTGGGTGACCTTACCTATTTTGTGTTCTTTCAGGGAAGCAGAAAGAGTGTTTTGGAAGGGATCATAGCCTTCTTCAATGAGCTAGATAAGCAGCATGCTGAGGAACAGAGTGGTGATGAGTGAGTAATATAGTGTAGAAATAAACATCATTTTTACAAATTTATCTACTCATTGTGCATTTTAGCTACTTCCTTATCTTCTCTTTCACCCCCTACCTTCACCTCAGCACAGAACTTCCCTAATCTTCTCCTAGCTGTTTAGTAATAAAGTTAAGAGAATAATGCAGCCTTTTCAGCTCTTTTGTTTGCATTTTGGGGAAATAGTGATAATTGTCCTGTAAGTTACAGGTTCAAAACCTATTTATTAAATGTCTGCTCTCTGCTAGGAACTATTTAGCCTTGGGGTTATAGTGACTACCAGTCACACAATGTACCTGCTCTATTTTGATGAGAAAAGAAAAAATCACAAGAAAAACGTTAGAGTAGAAAGCGCTATGCAGGTAATTCAAATGGATGATGTGACAGTGACACTACAGCTACGTTAGATGGGTGGGGTCGGGGAAAACCTCTTTGAGAAGGCGCTATTTTAACTGAAGCTTGAATGGTAAGAGCCATAATATATAGATCAGAGAAAAGAACATTTTCAGGTAGGGAAATAGTACAAAGGCAGAGCACAGTGTGGCATGTTTGAGAGAGAGGATTTTTTTTTTTTAAGCAAACATTTGTAGAGCGCTTATTCTGTGCCAGGTGCTGTTCTAAGCACTTTAAACCTCACAACCCTATTTTGCCTATATTTTATGGATGTGGAAACCAAGAGACAGAGAAATTAAGGAATTTCCCAAGATTATATAGCCAGAAAGTGGTGGTACTGAGATGTGAATGCAGGCAGTTTGGCTGCAGAGTTCATGCTGTTAACCCTTGTGCAGCCTATTGCTTCGAATCTAAATAACTCCTAGTTATTTGGCTTAAACAGTTGATTAGAAGGTGGTCTTAGATACTGAGTTAGGAAAAGCTGACAGAGAAGCAGGTTTTGGAGAAAATAATGAGTTCAGTTTTGACCACATTAGGTTTGAGATGTGTATTAGCAACCCATAAGGAGGTGTTGAGCAGGTAGTCTGAAGTTGTAGGGAGAGGCCTGACCTGGAGATATAGATTGGAAGGGACTAATGCCATGGGGCTGGATGGGATTGTCTAGGAAAAGCATAAAGAAAAAGAGACCCAAGACTGAGCTTAGAGGCATTCCGCCATTTTACTGTCAAGCAATAGCGGGGGATGAGCCAGCAAAAAAAAAAAATTGTGAAGAGGCCAGTGACAGTGCCCTGGAAGCTAAAAGAGAAAAAAGTATTTCAAGAAAGAAGTGCTAATTGTGTCACATCCGCTGAGGTGTTAATTAAGGTGGCACTTTATTGGTTTTGGTAATGTGGAGGTCATTTGTGACCCTTGCAAGAATAGTCAAATGCCATGGGGGGAAGGTAGGAAGAGGACAGAAGCCTGATTGAATTGGATTGGACTGGGAAGAGACTATGAGATAATGAAGTGGAATTGATCGTAGACAATTGTTTCATGAAATTTTGTTATAAAACGGAGCAGAGAATGGGGCAGTAAAATTTCTACTTCACTCCTCCAGTGATTATATGCATTCAGTTTGAGTCCGTCTACTTGTTCATCACAGCACCTGCACTTGTCTCTCACTCAGATGATAGCTCTTACCTTTCTATTGGATCTTTTAGGCTGTTGGATCTTGTTACTGTGCCATCAGGTGAACTTCGTCATGTGGAAGGCACCATCATTCTACACTTCGTGTTTGCCATCAAATTGGACTATGAACTAGGCAGAGAACTCCTGAAACACTTAAAGGTAGTACGAAACTCTTAAGGTGATCGTAGGTCTCTTTATGAAATGGGAATGTTTGAACTTTTATGCCAGTTACGGCAGGATTCAGAAATATTATAGAATGACCTTGTGTCTAGAGGATCTCTTTTTTAGCTTTGAAAGCGGAAAATATATGATGTCACTACACATATAGCCAGGAAGTTTCAGGATGTTCCATTTTTAAAGCCTCTCCTTAAATGTTCTAGTGCAAAAAGAAAGAAAAAAAAAAGCTGAGGACCGTTTGGCAGGAAACTAAAAATCTAATTTTAACTCTCTCTTATGTGGCCTTCAACCTTGGCCTCTACATCCCCATTTATGAATTAGTATATTATTTCTAATGGTATATTGTAGTTTTGTGGCACTAAGTCATTCATCATTAAATATTTGTAAAGTAGTAAAATAAAAATCAGAAGTGTTTTGAACTCTTTTAAAGAAAAGTAGTATACAGATACATTTTTTCCTTCAACTTTTAATCTTGGAAATTTTAACCCACAGAAAAGTTAAAACACTATATAGCACAATGAACACCTGTATTCCCTTCACCTAGATTCACCAATTATTAAACACTTTGCTACATTTGCCTTCTCTTGCTTTTTCTCTCTTACATACACTATTTTTTCCTGAACCATTTAAAAGTAAGTTGTAGAAACCATAGCACTTCAATGCCTGAATATTTCAGCATCCATCTCCTAAGAATAAAGACATATTACCACAATATTATCATCACATGTAGGAAGATTAACAATAATTTCACAATATCATTTAATTTATAGTCTCTATTCAAATTTTCCCACTTGTCTCCAAAATGTCTTTTGTAGTCCCCACCCCAATGCTCCAGGATCTAATCAGGCTTCCTGCATTGCATTTGGTTATTATGTCTCTCTAGTATCTTTTGATTGACATTTTGAAGTGTCAGCCCACTTGTGTAATATCCCACATTATTGGATTTATCTGATTGTTTCCTCGTGATTAGGTTCAAGTTAAACTTTTTTTTTTTCTTTTTTTGAGACAGAGTCTCACTCTGTTGCCCCAGCTAGAGTGCCGTGGCATCAGCCTAGCTCACAGCAACCTCAGACTCCTGGGCTCAAGCAATCCTCCTGCCTCAGCCTCCCCAGTAGCTGGGACTACAGGCATGTGCCACCATGCCCGGCTAATTTTTTGTATATATTTTTAGTTGCTCAGCTAATTTCTTTCTATTTATAATAGAGGTGGGGGTCTCGCCCTTATTCAGACTGGTCTCACAGTCCTGAGCTCAAACAATCCACCCGCCTCTGCCTCGGCCTCCCAGAGTGTCAGGATTACAGGCGTGAGCCACCGCACCTGTCCCAAGTTAAACATTTTTGGCAAGAATACTTTGTAAGTGATGTTGTATACTTTCTCTTGAAAGGTCAGCAAACTTCCTGTAAAGGGCCAGATACTAAGTATTTTAGGCTTTGCAGACCATGAAGATTTATCATAACTGTTCAGCTACACTATAGCAAGAAGGCAGCCACAGACAAATCATAAATAAATGAGTATGGCTATGTTCCAGTAAAACTATATGGACACTGAAATTTGAATTTTATTTAATTTTTATGTGATACGAAATATTATTCTTCCTTTTTTTTTTTTTTCCCCTTCCAACCATTTAAAAATGTAAAACCAGTCTTAGCTTAAGGGCCGTACAAAAGTGTTGGACTAGATTTGGCCAATAGGCAGTAGTTTGCCAAACACTGTTCCATGTATTACATCAGGAGGCACATAATACCAGCTATCCTGCTTCTGGTGATGCGAAATCATTTGCTTAAGACCATGGCCATCAGTTTCCTTCATTTGTAGATATGTATGTATCTCTTTGTAATTAGAAAGTAATCTATAGGATCATAAGTTGAGATTATGTGAAAATCCTTTTCTCATAATGGTTTTTGTTTTCCTATCAATTGATAATTCTTGGCCTAAATTAGTAATTATATTGGGAGTTGCAAAATGGTAGAATTAAAATTAGAAAATTTTAACTGTACCATTTCTTCTACATTATTACTTGGCATTCTTCTGTAAAGGAGCCTCCCCTTTCCCTAGTGTTTTGAATATTATTGTGCACCCATGAACATTTTTTGATTCAATGTACTCATTATTTACTATTGTTATTGTCTGTTTTAAGTACAAGGTTACCAAATTTGGCCATTTGGATCCTTTAAGTTGGCTTATGTGTCCTTTTGATGTGACCCCCATTAGTCTTTGGGCACTTTTTTGACATAAGATATCCAAGGCTCACCTTGTACTTTCATCATCCCATTCTGATGCCATTTCTCCAAAGAGCCCTGGGTCCCTTTTGTAGGAAAGGATATTTAAAAACCATGACCTGGGAGGTAGGCTTTAAAGCATCTTTATCTGCCGTGTATCCGTTCACTCTTATTTTTATTTAGGTTCACAGTAACTATACTCCTGGTCTTTTCAAAGAACCGGCTTTGTATATTTTGATCCACTCTACTGTTTTGTTTTTGTTTTTTTCCTGTTTCATCCATGTTTGATTTTTGTATTTTTTTTTTTATTTTGGCGCTGTTTCTTCTAAGCCTCAAAGACTTATTTTTTAAACTTAATTAAGGTACAATTTACATAACATAAAACTCACCCATTATAAGCATACTATTCAGTGATTTTTCACAAGCGTACCTAGTTTTGCGACCATTACCATAGTCCAATTTTAAAAACATTTTTATCAATAAGATTCTTCCTGTCCATTTAATCTCCATTCCCACTCCCAGCTCCGTACAACCACCAGTCTACTTTCTGTCTCTGTAGATTTGCCTTTCCTAGACATTTGTGTAAATGGAATCATATGGTAGATGATCTCTTGTGTATGCTTTCTTTCAATTAGTGTAATGTTTTCAAGGTTCATCTGTGTTGTAGCATATGTAGTATTTCTTTTTATTGAATAGTATTCCATTATATGGACATATCAATTTTGCTTAACTACCTGCTAGTTGTTGCACATTTGAGTTTGTTCTACTTTTCGGCTGTTATAAATAATGCTGTTATGAACATTCACATGCAAGTCTTTGTGTAGAAGTATGTTTCATTTGTCTTGGGTAGATATCCAAGAATGGAATAGCTGGTTTGTGTGATACATTTATGTTTAAATTTTTAAGAAACTGCCAAACTATTTTCAAAGATGGCTATATCATTTTATATTCCCACCATCATTGTATGAGGGGCTCCTATTTCTCTACATCTTGGCCAACATTTATTGTTGTCTTTTTTATTATATCTATTCTAATGGATGTGAAATGGTATCTCATTGAGGTTTTCCTTCACATTTCCTTAATGACTGATGATAATTGAGCATCTTTTCATGTGCTCATTAGCTATTCTAATATCTTTCTTGGTGAAATGTCTATTCATATTTTTTGCCCATTTTTTTATTGCATTGTCTTCATGATTGAGTTGTAAGAATTCTTTGTATATTCTAGTGATAAGTCCTTTATCAGTTATGTAATTAACCAATAACTTTTTCCCAATCTGTGACTTGTCTTTTCATTTTCATAGTGGTATCTTTCAAAGCACAAAACTTTTTTTTGATAAAGTCCAGTTTTCTTGCTTAATTTATACAAGAAAAAAGTATGCTTTGGGTGTTCTATCTAAGAAATCTTTGCCTAATCCAAGTTCTTGAAGATTTTCTATGTTTTCTTCTAAAAGTTTTATTAAAGTTTTGTCTATTACATTTAGACTTTCTTATCCATTTAAAGACCTGTTTTTAAGTGGGCTGTGTTATACTTTTAAGGTGTAAGTAATGACTTTGTTTTTGGTTGATCTCTTCTAGGCAGGACAGCAAGGAGATTTCAGTAATAACTTATGTCCCTTCAGCATTGCTCTTCTTCTCTCTGTAACAAGAATACAAAGATTTGAGGAACAGGTATTTTTTAATGTCATTTTGTTTCCTTCTATAGTCAGTAAGAAGGAGTACAAGAATCTGTTTTTGTTAGTAGTCCTTTTCTAAATAATTCTATCCCTACCCTGCCAACAGCAAAGCTGCTGTAAGACATGTTGGCCCCCACTGTTCTCTGGGGCCTGCTGGAAGAGTTCTTCAGGTATTTGGGTTATACTCCGTTCCTATTGTGTGGTAAGCCAGGTAGTGAGATGGGAATAAGAGTGGAAACCTATCACACAGCCCAAGTTGCAAGAATGGGAAGTTTAGCTGGATATTCACCAGGAGTTTTATTATGTTGTAGCTTTCCAACAAACAGTCCCTGATCGAATTAAAATTAATGAGAATAGGTTAGTTGCAAGGATGAAAATATAAAATCCTTTACCCCTTTTTTCTCATATGTTCCCAAGTTGTGGGTAATACTTATATTGATTTTTTTTAAGTCCTTTTTTTGGTTTAAGAAAGGCTTATCTTCAACTCTTTTAAGTTCCCACTGAAAGTCATAATTTTTGTATCGTCTTCATGTGGTTAAACAGTTGTCATAGGGATATGAGTGGCAACTTGTAGGAACAGTTAACAGGGTTAAGATTCGTAGCATGAGTTAGAACTTTTACTTCATTTTCCTACTTCTTTCATTATATTAGGTGTTCGATCTGTTAAAGATTTCGATTATGAAGAGCTTTAAGGATCTTCAGCTCCTCCAAGGCTCAAAATTTCTTCAGAATCTAGTTCCTCATAGACCTTGTGTTTCAACCATGATCTTGGAAGTGGTAAAGAATAGGTAGGTGAGTTGGTGAACCATATCTCAAAAGGTTTATAAGGTATTTAGTGTTAGAAAATGCAGTGTGATATCATACTTATGGCTCATCAGAGAAAACTGATGACTACAGCTGTTGACTTCACACATCAAGGTTTAATTCTTTAAAATTGGTCGAGCAAGCTTTTTCCATATGGAAAGATCCTCGAATCTCAGGACCTGATTTCTTGGCCATCTTGGTAGTAAGAATATAAAACTGAAGTAGATACTTTTGTTTTTTCCATAATATTATAATCCTTTATTGGCCTGAGTCTTTTATAGTTTTTCTTTCTTTCTTTTTTTTTTTTTTTTAATTGAAGAGATAGGGTCTCATTATATAGCCCAGCCTAGAGTGCAGTGGCTGTTCACAAGTGTGATCATATCACGCAGCCCTGAACTCGTTGGCCTCAAGTGATCCTCTCACCTCACCCTCCTTGGGACTACAGGTGTGCATTACCGTGCCTTTTTATTTTTTTCTTTTATCCAAGGAGGTTGTGAATGTAGGCCTTTTTTTCTCCTTAAGAGATGGGATTGTCTTTCTACATTGCCCAGGCTGGCCTTGAACTCCAGGGCTCAAGTGATCCTCCTGTCTCAGCCTCTGGAGCAGCTGGGACTATGTGTGCACACTACTGCACCCAACTCTTGGCCTTTTTTTAAAGTGAGTAAAAAACATTAAGAGTTTTACTTACTTTGACTCTTGAAGTTTGGGGCTGATGGTTGGTCTTTAATTATCGATTTAAAACCACATGGAAAATACCAGTAACCATCCTGATTTTTATATTAATTTTAGGTTATACATTAGCTGTTGTAATAGTCTTTACTATGTCATACTTTCTTTGTTCTGTGGATTAAATACATTTTAAAGCTTTATAATTTAAGCCATAATTTAATGTTGGTCTCTTCCAGGTCTGGGAATTCTGACTTAGGTTGAATTTACATGAGTTTGTCACATAAGAGCAAATTTGAAACTAGAACCATTGTTTCTGAGTGTTTTATCCATTGATAGGCTTTAAAGCTCTTTTATATTCTCTATCTGGTTAATCTTATTTTTCTAAAGGCTTATAGTTGTGTCTTCAGTATTCTCCAAACTCAGTTTCCTCAAGTTGAGCTAAAGAAACAAGTACTAGCTAACCAGGAAATTCCTCGAAAGCTGACTATCTTCTGGAAGTCTCAGCCAATCATAGGACTTGGAGGCATCTCTATCTGTAATTAGCCTGTGGTGGGCACTTGCCACCAGGTGGGACCAAACTTCAGTGGGAAGGGATTTGGATAGTATTATTAGATCCACTAAAATATTAACTGGCTTGTTAGTCACACATGCTTGCCCTAGTCAGTTAATTAATCTTTAAATTATGCATCGTGCTTTTATGTAATTGAATTTTTGGTCCCCGCTTAGCACATTTTGGTGATATTTTATTATTATCTAGACTTAGATTTGCCTGTTAGTGTTTTGTGTTCATTAGTAGAGGCATTTCTTCTGTAACACAATATATTCCTGAAAAACCTTTCGTTTTGGAAAATTGTACCCTAAAAATAATTGGACCGGAGGAGAAAAGAGACTTAAAATGTGTTCGACTTTGTAACCAGAACATTAAGATATTTAACGCTCTTAACATAAAAGTCCTATGATAAATATAGGACTTTATCTTAACAACACATTGAAGTAAATTGGAAAGGGAGTTTGAGACTGCCGAATTATGGAAATTGGGACAAAATATACAAATATTGACAGCCACACAATAAACACATCAAAGATATTGATAAGCTTGTGGCCTAAGCCAAGAGGGAGAAAATGAGATAATGGGCATCATGAACAGTATTGTATTCTTCCTTGGTTTGCTGTATTCAGCTATGTTAGTGTACTATGTGTTTACTTGCAGATATTTTGAGATACAAAACACTAATGTACTAGAAAAAAAAATTACTTATGAACCAATTCAACTTCCAGGTTATATTGACCTACCTATTTGCCAGTCATGTGTGAGTTTTTCCATCTTACAGACAATTTTATAACTGTTGCCTCCATCCAAGATGAGAACCTTAGTATATACTTTTAGTTCTCCTCTTCCTTCTTTCCATTGCCACCTTGATGTTAAAATTATTTTTAACAGCACTTATTTAGACTTCATAATAAACTTTACTGGTTTTGTTTTGTTCACTTCTATTTTTTGAATCCCATGTTTTTCTCTTGGAAATGTATAATAAATGTATAATTTTTTACATTCTTTCTGATGTGGTTTGTGGATTATAAACTTTGATTCTTTTCATATCTGAAATTGTCTTTATTTTGCCCTTCCACCTGAACAATAGTTCACATATAATAATTTGTTCTTTCTGTTTGTTCTGTTAACTTTTTCCCTCAGGTTATAGTTCTCTCTGTTGAGTTTGACACTGCTCTTCAAGGTGGTATTTTTTTTTTTTCTTAACATTTGATAATTGTTGGTTATCTTATTATTATTTTTGATGTGTCCCATTAGTTTGAGAGTGCCGTATCTATTTAACACAGTCCACACAAGTGGTTTAGAGATAGTGGTGAGATGTGTCAAACATTAGTCTTCTAGGTGTAGGACCTACCTAATCCTCCAACATGTTGCTATTCTCTCAAGAGTGCTACTCTGCCTCTCAGGTCCAGGTTCCCCTACTCACAGGTCCCAGCTAGTGGCAGCTCTCTTTATTGCTTACTTCTTGGCATAAGTTAGGAGTACAGTGGGGCATTAGAGAAGAAGGTAGAGAAGGATGTATGTACCAGACTGTTCATACTGTGGTATCTCAACCAATTACCACAAAAGTTGCCCCAGGGCTCCTTCTGGTGTATCTGCCCTTGGTATCTACCTTTGGAGCCACTCATACATTTTGTACTGTGTGGTCTGTGGTGTCCTCTTTCATTCCTTTCACTTTTTTTTTTGAGACAGGGTCTTGCTCTCTCTCAGGGCTAGAGTGCAGTGGCATCATCATAGCTCACTGCAACCTCAAACTCCTGGGCTCAAGCAATCCTCCTGCCTCAGCCTCCTGAATAACTGGGACTACGGGCACACACCACCACACCTGGCTAATTTTTCTATTTTTTTGTAGAGACAGAGTCTCACTCTTGCTCAGGCTGGTCTCGAACTCCTGGCCTCAAAAAATCCTCCCACCTCAGCCTCCCAAAGTGCTAGGATTACAGGCGCGAACCAACATGCCCGGCCTCCTTTCACTTTTTAAGGTTTCTTCATATTAATAATTTTTGATCAATCAAAAATACTTCTTTTTCTGCACATTTTATAGATTGTATATCATTATATACAGATGCTTCAAGTTATGTTGGATGTACATCCCAATAAAACCCATCACAAGTTGAAAATATCCTAAGTCAAAAACATAGTTCATATTTAATACACCTAATCTACAGAACATCATTGCTTAGCCTAACCTACCTTAAACGTGCTCAGAACACTTACATTAGCCTACAGTTGGCCAAAATTTTCTAACACAAAGCCTATTTTATAATAAAGCTTTGAATATCTCATGTAATTTATTGAATACTATACTGAAAATGGAAAACAATGTTTGTATATGCACTCGAAGAATGTTTTCTACTGAATCACCATCATAAAGTCAGAAAATCGTAGGTCAAACCATAGTAAGTTGGGGACCACCTGTATATACATACACACCATTTACTATATGTGTGTGTGTGTGTGTGTGTGTGTGTGTGTATTTGGGGTGGGAAGAGTGGAACACATGCGCAGTTTATCTTGATCCCAGCTTTCTAGAGTTAATATTGTTAACTCTGTCAAAGTATTATGAGAATTTATTCACAACTATCTCCTTCATTCTATAGTGCTGCATTATAACTTATTGCTATTTAACAGGTAGATATAATGACATAAAGGTTATGTGCATTACACTTCCATTATGGTAGGTAACATTAAGTGTATAAAATCACCAATGATTCTACTGTTTACAAAAAGTTATTTGTAATTTTAATTCATGCTATTGAAACCAGACCATCCATTCATGCTGTAAATATTTACTGAGTGCCTTTTATATGCCAGCTTTGTGCTAGGATCTATAGGTAAAAATATGACTACACTGCGCCCTCTGTCCTAGAGACTCTCAGTTTAGAGAGGGAGGCTAATTCGTAAGTATATGTGTAAGTGTTGTCAGTGTTGTAGGGATAATAAAAGAAGAAGCAATTAACTTCTGATCATGAAATCTTGAATGGGGATCTCTAGTGGTCATTGTGTTGAAATATTCCAGTTTCTTCTATATATTTTTTAATATTCTCTAGTTTCTGGGATTTCCCGGTATTCTATCTTAATGGAGATCACTTGCCTACCATTCCCATTACTGTACATTTAAGAATTCAGAATTATGTTAGATATGGATGCATGAAAAGAAAAAGGTTCATCTGCGGAGTGTGTTGATTATCCAGGTCGAGTTTGGGAAATGTGTAACATGGCAATGAGTATAAAGGTGAGGTATCTTACTAAGTGTTTCTTTTCAACTAAACTTTGTTTTCTTTCAGTGTTCATAGTTGGGATCATATTACTCAGGGCCTCGTAGAACTTGGTTTCATTTTAATGGATTCATATGGGCCAAAGAAGATTCTTGATGGGAAAACTATTGAAACCAGCTCAGGTCTTTCTAGAATGCCAAACCAGCATGCGTGTAAGCTGGGAGCTAATATCCTGCTGGAAACTTTTAAGGTGAGGCCATTCCCTAATTTTATTTAAATATAAATCGGGCTTGATATTTGACTGAGAATTTGGGGGACAAGAATGTTTGAGTAAGTAGCAGTTTGGTAGAGTATGTGTGATAGAGATTAGGATGGTATTGGAACATTACAGATCTAGTTTGATGGAATACTTATTCTTTATGTAAGTTTTTTATTTATTCTACTTAGTCCTATTGTTTCTGACCATTTCTTAGAAGTTTGAATATAAGATAGCTTTTCCATTGTTTTTACTTCTTCCTATAGCAGTAAACCATTTCTCGTTTTTTGTTTATTTTAATGCTATTCTCTTAAACAGAAAACAATTTTCATCAAGCTCGAAGAATCATGCTTATTGGCTCATTGTTTTTAAACAACCCAAAATGAGGAATTTACATTTTTTAATGTCATAACCAAATTATGACTTACCATCTCAATCTTAATTTCTGAACAGCTTTTAAATATTCATTTTAAGTAAAAAAAAAAGTTAGATCATATTTGAGGCTTAACAACTTTGCTAGTGATTCCTCTAACTTTTCTTCTTGACATTTAGTTATTTAATGTAGCTACATCCAAAAGTATCTGGTGAAAATGTTTATTTGGAGGCTAATCTCAATGGAAATATAGTGTTCTGATCTAGAACTATGAAGTAAATGTCATAGAAGAGTTCTTAAGAGTTATAAGTGTATTTTATGATACAAATGACCCTGCTTAATAGTAATAATGGTTGAAAATATTCTTAGGATATGTTTTTGTTTTTAAATTCATATTTTTCAACACTTGAGGGGTTTTATTTGATTTTACATAGATGTTGGCTTTATTAAGGCATCTTTATATATTTCAGACCTCACTGTTTGAGTTCGGAAAGAAATTAGTCCGTACCTCAAAGTAATCAAGTTCAAGTAAGAATTTTAATGAAAATTCAAATGAAAATTCAGAATGGATTTTTTTAGGCAGCTGCTAAGCTTCTAGAAACTGAGAAAGTTACTGGAGACTTTTTAAGTTTCTAGAAATTTTCATGGGCTTTTAAATTTTTTAAATAAAAGTTATATGTACTGTCAGAAATATGGATGTTGGCATGTGATGAATACCTAAGTAGAATTATTCCTATTTGATGCTGGACCTTATATATAGCAGTACTTACATGTGATCTGTACTTTCAGGCTAATAAACATAATATTTACCCTGCTAATGAATCATCTGAGCTCAGAACAAGGGGAAAACTGACTGATTCTGTCTTTTCAGATGATTTACATTATATTCTGATTTGTCAAATTTTACCCATGTCCAAACTGTTCTTCATCCTGCCTAACATGCACTGATATAAGCTAAAGATCACCCAGGAAGATTTTATTGGTTCTGTTCTCTTTAGATCCATGAGATGATCAGACAAGAAATTCTGAAGCAAGTCCTCAACAGGGTTGTTACCAGGGCATCTTCTCCCATCAGCCATTTCTTAGGTATTGGATTTTGAAAGGATAAATAAAGTTCTTAGGAATATTTTAATTTAAATGTCATAACAAACGATTTGGTCCTGGAAAAAAATTTTTTAATGATACAGTAGAGTTTAATGCAGTATCTTTGATTATGATGTCGATGAAACATAAAACCACTTATGTTGTCTGTTGTAAAGAAGGCGGTAGTTGTCAATAAGGAAGGGAGCATTTAACTATTGAGTGAAACATCCATTTTGCATCAACATTCTATCTTTAAAAGTACTTCTCAAATGACTGCTGTCCTGCTGCCACTCATTGATCTCCTCCTAGACCCTTAACCCCTGACATTCTGACTTTATTATTACTTTTCTCTTTGGTAACCTCTGAATTCACTGTTTTTAATACATATCTTCTAATGTCTAAATCTACTGGCCTTTTCTTAGTCGTTAATATTATTAATTTATTTTTGTCATTAATAACACTTCACAACGCCCCTAAAACTTTCTGATAGGTTCTCTAATAACTGATAGTTTGCTGCTTATCCTGCTTGTGATCAGTTTTTCTCTTTATCCTTTAGTGGTTTGTTCTTTCTTCTACCCTTAAATGTCAGGGTTCTGCAATATTCAGTACTTAACACCTTATTCTACTATTTTTCTTTCTTTACAGCTTTACTGAGGTAAATTGAAGTCCAGTAATCTCCACATATTTAAGTATAACAATTTGATGACTTTTGACATATGTATATACCTTTGAAACCATCACCACAGTCAAGATGAACATACCTGTCACCCACAAATGTTTCCTCTTGCCTCTTTATAATCTGTCCTTCCATCGCTCTTTTCCTCTCCATCTCCCATCTCCAGTCTGGTCTGCTCTCTGTCACTATGAATTAAATGCCTTTTTAAAAAATTTTATATAAATGAAATCGTAACAGTGTGTTTTCTTTTTTGGTCTGGCTTCTTTCACACAGCATAATTCTTTTGAGATTTATCCATGATTCTTACATGTATCAATATTTGGTTTCTTGTTGGTATTCCATGATGTGGATGTAACTATAATTTGTTTATCCATTTACCTGTGGGTCAGTTTTTAGGTTGTTTCTGGTTTCTGACTATTGCAAATGAAGCTACTATTAACATTCAGGTATAAGTCTGTGTAGACAAATGCTTTTATTTCTCTTGGGAAAACACCTAGTGGTAGAATGGGCACATCATATAGTAGATGTATGTTTAGTAGTTTAAGAAATTGCCAAAGTATTTTCCAAATTGGTTGTGTTTTTTTGCATTCCTACCAGCAGTGTTTCCAGTTGTTCCATATTATCACCAACACTTGGTTTGGTCAGTCTTTTTAATTTTAGGCATTCTAATAGGTGTATAATAGTATCTAATTATGGTTTTCATCTGCATTTCCCCAGTGCCTAGGGGTGTTGAACATTTTTTTATATGCTTATTTGCCATCTGTGTATCATCTTTGGTCAAATGTCTCTTCAAATCTTTTGCCCATTTAAAAAAAATTGAGTTGCCTTCTTAGAGTTCTAAGAGTTTGGGTTTTTTTTTTTTTTTTTAAGCAACATGAGCCAAAGTTTTATTTGTTCATTTCTTGTATTTGAAGTACTCTTTGAAGACATCCTTGACCTGAGATTCTTTGCCATAGTCCTTAACTACTACACAACTGCAACCAACCACTTTATTGGGTTTCCCCTCTCTGTCAATTTTACAAAGGCCTACCCATGCCCCTAGTTTCTTGTTGTCATCATCCTTAATTAGGTTGATTTGGTGTTCAGCACAAAGGGCCTCCACTAACTTGACATACGTAGGCTCATCACAGTTGGATGCAAGCACACAAAGATGGGCTTGGCACTTGTCTAAGGCTTTGGCAGCTTCAGGAATTCCACGTGCAAGGCCATCATGGATGGTGTTCTTCAGCACCTCTTGTAAAGCAGTATTAACGTCCATTACGCCTCCAGCAGCAGGGCCCTCCTCAGCCATGGAGGTCGGTTACGGGTGAAGCCAAATCTTGAATGCACCTGAGCCTCTGCTTCCTCACAGCTTGGCTATGGCAGGGAAAGAGTAAGAGTTCTTTATATATTCTAAATACAAGTCCTTTGTCAGATACGTGTTTGGCAGATAATTTCACCCAGTCAATGGTTTGGCTTTTAATTTTTGTAATAACGTCATTTGAAGAGCAAACATTCTTAATTTGATGAGGTTTCATTTTTTAAGTTTATTTTTACACTTCCTGTTTTTTGTGTCATGTATATAAAAAATCTGTAGCAAACCTAAGGTCACTAAGATTTTTCTCCTGTATTTTCTGCTAGAAGCTATATAGTTTTAACTTTCCTACTTAGACCTGTGATCTACTTTTGTTGTATTTTGTACATGATGTGAGGTAAAAATTAGGGGTTGGTTTGTTTATTTTTTGGGCATATGGCTATCCAATTGTTCCAGCACAACTTATTGAAAAAAGTTATCATTCCTTTCTTGAGTTACCATGGCATCTTTGTTGAAATCAGCTAACTGTATATGTGTGGGTCTATTTTAGGAATCTCTTCTGGTCTAGTGATCTATGTGTTTTAGTGTCTTTATGATTATAGCTTTGTAGTAAGTCTTAAAATCAAATATTGTTACATCCTTCAACTTTGTCCTTTTTCAAATTGTTTTGGCTATTCTAATTCCTTTACATTTCCAAATAAATTTTAGAATTAGCTTTTTTATTTTTTAAAAAAACCTGTTTAAGTTTTGACTGAGATTGCCTTGAACATATGGATCATTTTGGGGAAAAATTGATATCTTAACACTATTGAGTCTTCTAACCCATAGTATTAATATATCCCTCCATTATTTAGGTCATCTTTAATTTTTTTAGCATTGTTTTGTAGTTTTCACTGCATTGGTCTTGTATATCTTTTGTTAGGTTTATCTCTAAGTATTTCATATTTTTTGATGTTATTGTAAATATTATTTCTTAAAGTATCAATTTCTAATTGTTAGCAAGTGGTTATACAGTTGCTTTTTTATATTGACCTTCTATCCTGCAACCTTGCTAAACCCACTTATTAGTTCTAATAGCTTTTTTGTAATTCCTTAGGATTTTCTGCATAGAAATCATGTCATCTGCAAATCAAGACATTCCTGTTATCAGTAATTTGTGTCTTTTATTTTTGTCAGCCTGGCTACCAGCTTGTCAGTTTTAATAATTGTTCAAAGAATGAGCTTTTGGGTTTATTTATCTCTGTTGCTTTTCTGTTTTCAGTTTCGATTCCTGCCCTTTTTTTTTTTTTTTTTTTTTTTTTTTAAAGAGACAAAGTCTCCCTCTGAAGTCCAGCCTGGAATGCAGTGGCACAATCAGAGCCCACTGTAACTTTGAACTCCTGGGCTCACCTGATCCTCCTGCCTTGACCTCCCAAAGTGCTGGGATTACAGGCGTGAGCCACCCTGCCTAGCCTCATTCCTGCACTTTATTATTTCCTTCCTTGTGCTTGCTTTGAGTTTATTTTGCTCTTTTTTAATGGTTGAAAAAATTAAAAGAATAATATTTTATGACACATGAAAAATATAGATTTCAGAATCCGTAAGTATAGTATTATTGGAGCACAACCACACTCATTCATTTATGTTATCTATCTTGCTTTCACGCTATACCAGCAGAATTGAGTTGTGACGTACACCATGTGGTCCATAAAGCTTAAAATATTTACTGTCTGACCCTTTGTAGAAAAAGTTTGCCAGCTTCTGGTCTATTATATTTACCTGGATATTTACCTTATCCGTTGTTCCTTTCCAATGTTCCAAGTCTCCTTCTGCTTGTGGGAAGGGTTTTTAAGTACAAATTCAATTTCTTTAATAGAAATAGGGTTATTCAGGTTATGTATTATCTTCTAGATGAACTTTGGTAGTTTATGTGTTTCAAGGAATTTGACCATTTTATCTAAGTTAACAAATTTATTGCCATAAATTTGTTCAGAATATTCCTTTTAATGTCTATAGGATCTGTATTGATGTCCCTTTTCTCATTCCTGATAGTCATAATTTGTGGTTTCTCTCTTTTTCCTAAGTAGTCTGGTAAGAAGTTTATTGATCTTTATTGAAATTCTCAAAAAACCAGGTTTTGGTTTCATTGAATTTCTCTGTTGTTTTCTCTGTTTTCAGTTTCATCGATTTTTTTCCTCTCTTTGTTTTCATTCTGCTTACCCTGAGATAAATCTGCTCTTTCTTTAGTTGGAAGCTTAGCTCATTCATTTGAGACTTTCTTTGTCTCCAATACAAGCATTAAACTAGAAATTTCCCTCTAAACATTGATTTAGCTACCTCCCATAAATTTCCAGTTATTTTCATTCAGTTCCAGATACTTTTTAATTTCCCTTGTTTTTTGTCTTTAACCCATGGGTTATTTAGAAGTGTTTAGTTGCCAGATAGTTGAGGATTTTCCTTATTTTTCTATTACTGATTTCTAATTTTTGATCAGAGAACATACTTTATATGATGTGAATTCTCTTAAATTTATGGAGACTTGTTTTATTCTCAGAATATGGTCCACTTTGATAAATATTCTGTGTGCAGTTGAATATGTATTCTGCTGCTGTTTGGCGAAGTCTCTAAAATGTCAGTTAGGTCAAATTATTCAAGTCTTCTATAGCCTTACTGATTTTCTGTTTATTTAGTCTACTATTAAAAGAGGAGTGTTGAAATCTCTGACTTTACAATTGTAGATTTTTCTGTTTCTTCATTTCTATCAGTTTTTGCTTCATGTGTTTTAAAACTCCATTATTAGTAGCATAAACATTTAGGATTGTTATATCCTCTTGATTAATTGACTTCTTAATTATTATGTATATATATTCTTGGCTCTGCAGTCTACTTTGATATTAGTATTAACTCTCCAGCTTTTGATTAGTGTTAGTACAGTGTACAGCTTTTGTGCTGTTTTCATACGTTTTACTTCTATAGCTGTTATTATCCCATAATATATTATTATTTTTGCTTTTTTTTTGGACATAGAGTCTCACTCTCTTGCCTGGGCTAGAGTACCGTGGCGTCAGCCTAGCTCACAGCAACCTCAAACTCCTGGGCTCAAGCAATCCTCCTGCCTCAGCCTCCCGAGTAGCTGGGACTACAGGCACGTACCACCGTGCCCCAGCTAATATTTTCTATTTTTAGTCGTTCTGGCTAATTTCTGTCTATTTATAGTAGAGACAGGGTCTCACTCTTGCTCGGGCTGGTCTCGAACTCCTGAGCTCAAGCAATCCTCCTGCCTCGGCCTCCCAGAGTGCTAGGATTACAGGTGTGAGCCACCGC